>QEOT01001786.1:59120-82158 GCA_003123785.1 Pterocarya stenoptera
TTTTTTTTTTTACATATTTATTAAAAGATTGTGATGCGATTTTTCAGGTTGTACTCCCATCAGGAGAAAGTGTTGTTGAAATAAAGCCAGAGTTTGATGCTATACGTAAATGTCCGGGAAGGGGGATGATTGTTTCAGGTGCTGCTCCCCCGGGCTCTGGTTTTGATTTTTACAGTCGATTCTTTTGCCCCAAACTTGGGATCTACGAGGTAAAATATGTCAGCCTTTAGGATTAACCAATTGTAATGGTTTTGAAGTGCTCGAGGGTATAAATAGATCTCTATTGTATGTATTTCTTGCATTTACACGTTTTCTATATATGATTTCTACTTATCATGGCCTGCAGAATCGAATTATGATGCTATTGACAAAGCAAACAAGAGACATGTTATTTCAGAACATCTGCATACAGCTTGTTCCACTCTCTTAACATCACCTTGCTGACATCTGCATTTGTTTGATAATTCAATAAGAAATTTGTTATTCATAAACAATAATTCTGCATAACATTCCTTGTACCGATTTCTTCGAGGTCCTAAGTTGTTGGATCATTAATACTTTGGACGGTAGTACTAGATTTGCCTTACCAAAAGTGTTAAGAGAAAATCCATTTCCAGTAACTGTCTAGAATTTTCTATAAAAAGTCATGTCACTCAATTTTCAGGATCCTGTTTGTGGGAGTGCACATTGTTCCTTGGCACCTTACTGGAGCAAGAAATTGGGGAAGTGTGATTTCGTCGCAAATGCGGTATTCTCGATTCCCCTAATGCATGCGAACTCATCATTTTAATCCTTTGCCTTCATCATGTTAATTACATTTCCTAACTTGTTCAGGCGTCACCTAGAAGTGGAGTAGTGAACATTCATCTAGACGAACAAAACAAGAGAGTGCTGCTGCGAGGAAAAGCTGTCACTGTCATGGAAGGGTCTCTTCTAGTTTAGAGATATGGATTTGCAATCCATTGACATGTATCGTATAACTGAAATAAATGAATTTTTCTAGGTGAAAGTATAACAACCCGATCCTAAGTTTAGACTATAAGAAAAGTTTTATTATTATTATTATTATTATTATTATTATTATTAGATTTTATAGGATTATTAAATTAGAGTTCTATCAAGATTAAGATTCCTAACTTACTCACGGTTCCACTCCCATGCTCATGCACGTCTCTTTGTCTCTAGGGTTTTCCTTTTTGGATCTCGTCCAGCTAGGCTTATAAATATTGTTAGCCCTCCCGAATGAAAAGAATAGCCTCTGCCGCCCAAGCTGCTTCCTCTCCGTGAGCTACCAGGGAATCTAAACCCACGCACTCACACATGCACGTCACTACGTTTATTTATACAGTTCATGCACAGCCCGCACCTACTGCCTTCCATTTGTTTTCTTTAGGGTTTCCTCCATGCCTATATATATACACGCACGGTTAGATCTCATATAGGAAGAAAACTCACGCCGCTGACCTTCCCAGCCCACACTCAGCCTCTCTCCACTTTCACTCAGTCGTCCCCTCCACGAAAGGCCGAGAGCCACTCCACCGCGGCGACTCCACTGCCCAGATCATGCATGACAGTGAAGGCCCTCGAATACGTATCGCACGTACACCACCCTATGGCATCTTGCATCGCGGATGAGCACCTTCACGGCCAACCGTTTCTACCCAAGCCACCCATGCACGTCCTGAAATCATCCTCTGTTTTCATAAGCAAAAACAGAGCACTGGTTATTCCTTGCATGGCAAACCCGTATGCCTCCTCAGCCATCCAACTCCACAGAAAACAACCACCCAAACCTCCTACGGTTGCCACGGTTCATGCGCAATAGGAACACCGTAGCCCACTGCTGTTGCCAACCATCTCTTCTCTCTCTCGGTTGTTTCGGCTTCAAGAACTCTCGCTCCCTCTCTCGGCGTCGCATCACCACAGAGAGGCCACCCAGAGCCACCGTAGCCTATAGTTTCCTCTCTCGGCGAGTCCATCGTAGAAACTTCTCCCTCTCACAGTGAGTTGTTGCTCGACCCTCCTCTGCGCATAAGCCTTGGTTGCTTTTAGTTTTCCTTTTATTTCCCAGTGAGTGTCGACTGCTCTCGTATTAAGTTCCTCTTAGGTTTTTAGTTTAGTAAATGCATATATTGATGAGATTACATATTTGTCCTTTCTAAACCAGCATCTTGAACTTGAATGAGTATTTTATGTATAATTATTTTTATAAACCTACGTTTAAGTATAAGTTAATTCTTATGAATATTATTACTTCATTTTATTTGAAGTCGAATTTAATATTTCCAGTTGAGTTGTGTTTGATTTCATTAAATAAATATATTAATCATAAGTTTTTGTTATAAGAAAGTATTTAAAGGATTTGAAATATATTTTAAAGTATATCTTTGAACCTAATATTTTAGTTGATTTTCCTTTGTATATATAGTAGGATTTTAATAAAACTATTGTGTTATTGAGTATTAAATTAAGATTGAATTATACTAATAGCCTGCAATAATTTTACATTGAATACTATTAAGTTTATCCTTATGAATCGGGTGTTTCCACCAGTTGTATTTTTATTAAACTTAGATATATATTTAATAATATTGAAAGATTAGATATTATATTAGTATCTAAATTACAGTGGTTAATCATTTATTTTAAATACTTTAAATCTATGTTATGAAGTGAACCTCTAATATTTTTATAATAGATTTTGATGTTTTTTTTATGCTATTGAAGTTGTGAATTTAAAATAAAGAAATATGTTAAGAGTATTTAAATGATATTAATATTTATTAGATTTCTTATAAAATTAAATAATTATGTTAATCATGGAAAATTAAATCTATTTTAAGAATTTAGGTTTTTATGACTTATTTAAAATAGCCCAAGTATTCTACTAAGTTATAATATGTTATTAGTATTTTAAGTAATTTAAAGATATAAGAATTTATTTATTTTATGGTGTTAAGAAAGAGGTTTATTTGACTATTTTCTAGATTAGGAATTTAATTAAGTAGGTTATTAGTACATGTTATTTCTAGACAGATTTAATAATATTTAATATTGTGTATAGGTGATGAGTACGACTTGAGATTTAAGAAGAAGCGCAGCAAGGTAAGTAATTTGATCATAAATTATGATCATTACAGTTAGCCTATATGTATGTATTATTCAAGCCAGTTCATTGACAGCCATTATTTATGAACCGCTCATATCATGTGCAAGTATGTCATCTAGCATAGCACACGATCATGTCA
Source organism: Pterocarya stenoptera (assembly GCA_003123785.1). Taxonomy (NCBI): domain Eukaryota; kingdom Viridiplantae; phylum Streptophyta; class Magnoliopsida; order Fagales; family Juglandaceae; genus Pterocarya; species Pterocarya stenoptera. Next base: position 62,369 of record QEOT01001786.1, read on the forward strand.
TTCCGCATCATGTTTAGATTCAGAAATTATAATTATATATGTATTATGTCATGCATCTCATGTGTATAAGACACATAAGCCATCTTAAATTCAAGTGTAAGATAAGTTCAGATTAGTTAATAAGATGGCCATTCAGATGCATGGTACCAATGCAATTCAGTTCAGGGTGGTGTGCAAGCTACAAACTCAGTCGTGGTCCACCATAGTATGCTAGAATATTATCAGCGGCTCCCCTCGTGGCCACGGGACGTGGGGCCGGTGCACAACCTCGCACACAGGGTTAAGTGTGTTGGCCAGTCAGTTCAGTCAGTTAAAACAGATCAGTCAGTTAAAACAGATAAATCAGTTATGCATAGCATAAACATCAGTATGATCAGTCATGAATTTTAAGTTCTCAGCATGAAAACTTTTATAAAAACCTTATGTTTAGTATATTAATGTTGTGATGAATTTCTTACTGAGTATTCGACTCATTTTAGTTTGTTTTCATATTTTTTTACCATCCAGGTGAGGATGATGATTACAAGCAGGCAGACCAGGAGTAGAAGGAGCATGTTATTTTAGTTCAAACCTTCTAGAAATAAATTTATTTTAGTGCTTTCATGACATGACTTTTATTCAGTTTATTCATTTAAGTTTTTTTAAGGCATTGTTATCAGACAAAGTTTTATGAAATAAATCCTAAATTGTTTTTATTTAATATGAGATCTCTTGACAGGTTTATTTTATGAAAAACACGCGACACTCCTAACCTATGGGAATGGGGTGTTACAAAAAGAATCCCCAGAATTGGAAGTGAACCCTCCTCCCCTTCTCAGCCTTGATATATTAAAGATCATTGTTACATTGTGTTCTTTGGTTGGACATTGACTTTCTAATGTTCTGGTCCTTTGCTACACCTCAAACTAAAGAAAGGTTGTTTTTTCTGGGTGAGATATAATCCTCCAATCCAAAATACAGGGTCAATGATAAAGGCAAGGAAAACTAGAGTGTATTTAAGATAAAGGTAAGGAAAAATTAAGTTTGTTATATTTTGGATTTTGTCATTTTTAGTTATAACAGTCGATGCTTCATATTTTAAGTAAGTTTTTATATAAGAAATTGATCTATGAATTCATTTAAAATATGATACATCAAGATTAAGAATGACAAGATAAATGATAGAGACAAACATTACTCTGATGGGACAATTGGATGGGGATAATTTTTTAGGATTCTTGGAGGCATTTAAGTGAAAGGAATCACAAGTCCATAATTCTTATGGCTGGGTTAGGTATTAAGAATATTTTATAATATCTGTGAATAATAATGGAATGATTTGTAAATATTAGTGAAATAGTTTGAATTAAAGTATTTTATTGAGTTTTGAAAAATAAGAGAGAAAAAATTGAATAAAAATATTATAAATTTAAAAAATTGTTTGAATATCATTTTTTAATATAATTTTTGTTTGAAAGTTTGAAAAAGTTGTATAGGATTTTGTATTTTGTTTGAGCGTTTAGAAAAGTTATAATGATTAGATAATGATTAGATGAAAAAGTTAAAAATTAAAAAGTGTTTTGTGTTTGAAAATGAAATATATGAAAATATCCAAGAATACTTGAAAACAATTATGTTCCCAAATGAACCTTAAGGACAAGCTTAGGGAGTGGGATGAGTTGAAAATTTTGTGATTAGTAGTAAGATGATTTGTGAATAGTAGTAAGATGGTTTAAATTAAGTATTTATTGGGTTTTGAGAAATGAGAGAGAAAACGTTAAATAAAAAATATTATAAAGTTAAAATTGTTAGAATATAATTTTTTAATATAATTTTTGTTTAGGGACTTGAAAATGTTAAATTGTTTTTTATTTTTTATTTGAAAATTTGAGAAAGTTGTAATGATTAGATTGAAAATATTTGTATTTGAATAATGTTTGAGTCGGTAATGTGATGAGATAAAATGAAAATTTTAGGATAAAATTTTTTTCCAAACAAGCCCTGATCATCACGATGAAGAAAAACACAATCCTAAGAATCATATCAGATTACTATTCATTTTACAATATGGATTCTGGTCACATTGTAGCAAACTCACTTCCTTATGTACAAGTAGTCTGCAATTCTCTTACAATTATCATTTTTTAATGATAATCGTCTAGAGGAATTCCCTGAAGGTGTAAAATTGTAAATAATTAAGTGTTGGTCTCGATAGTAAGAATATCTGTAAATAATAATTAAATAATTTGTAAATAATAATAAAATAATTTGAGTTAAGATGTTTTATTGAATTTTGAAAAAGATTATAGAAAAAATTGAATACAAATATTATAAACTTAAAAAATTGTTTGAATATAATTTGTGAGTAATGTTAGGTACAGTCCTCAAAGAATAATTCTTCCCATTAGTAACTATTCACTACCACACACTTCACATATTTTGAAAAAAATTATCAGGTGTGGGGTGGAGTGAATAGTGGCTGATGTCTAGCAAAACACATCCTCAAATAAACAAGTCTCATATAAGCTCTTTATAAAAAAGTGAATCTCATTAATTAAGAATATTTCTTTTACACTTTTTTTAGGTGGAATTTATTTTTTTACAAAGACTTGTACGAAGCTTATCTATTTTGAACCTGTACAAATTATTTCTCATAATTTGTTAATAATAATTTTGTTTGGAAGTTTGAAAAAAAGTATATATGATTTTGTGTTTTGTTTGAGAGATTGGAAAATTGTAATAATTACGTAATGATTAGATAAAAAAGTTGTAGATTTGAAATTAAAATATATTTTGTATTTGAGTGATGTTTGAAAAAAAAAATGATATTTACATTCATGAAGTGCGTAAATGCCACACATTCATTTTTTAATAGTAAAATTCACTCTTTTTAAAAAAAAAAACACGATATTTACACAGCTCATAATTGTATTTTACGTTACTCTTAAAAAAATATATATGAAAATATCCTAGAACGGAGTGCTCCCAAACGAGCTCTAATCCAAGTAAATTTTGAGCTACGTCGTCGTTTCAACAAGCAAAGAAAAAGGCGTTTAGTTCAGCGCCAGCCCGAGCCCTAACTTAAAAATCTCTCTCACTCTGTGAACTACGGTGCAGTGCTGCTTTTCCTTTTCTTTAATCCCCCATCGAGCCTTCGTCTTCCTTCCCCCACAATGAAGCTCGTCAGGTTCTCGCACTCTCTCTTTCTGTTCCTCTTCATTTTTCTTTCCTCTCAATGCTAATAGAGTTATGTTTTTTTTTTTTCCTTCTTAACGACTTTTTTATGACGGAAATTTAATTTGAGAGAATGAACAGGTTTTTAATGAAGTTGAACAACGAGACCGTGTCGATCGAGCTCAAAAATGGCACCGTCGTTAACGGCACTATAACAGGTCTCCCGCTCTCTGACCCTTTTCTTATATTACTACAAGTTCCTACATATTTAAGGTTTATGTTAAACCCTAGGTCCTTTTAGCCGCCAGTATTCTTCGACAGCTTTTAATGGAAAAAGTGTTTGCTCGCTTCTGTCAATCTTGGACCGTCACTATTGGACATTTTAACTTAGCATTTCGGCATTTTCTTGGGTTTACAGTGATCTCTGATCAAAGCTAATTTACAGAACTGGGCGTATTAATAGATGGTTTGATTGCACCTCATTATTAGTTATATCATTTAAGCTCTGAGGTTTCTGGAAATTTGACGGAAATGACGCATTGGGACAGATAGATTGCAAATATGTTCTTCTAGCGGGTTTAAGTTAAAGTTCACTTGTGCTCATTTTTCGTTTTTCTGTTTCTAAGACAAATGTTGATTTTAACTCTAAGACAGATAGATTTGGCAGTTTCTCCTTTTCTTCTTTTATGTTAGAACAGTTGCTTCATTAAGAGAACCACGGGGGACATAAATGACTTTAATGTTGGAACGTTTGTCTGTCTTATTGTTTTTTAAAGGATGTGTATGGGCTTTCATTCTTGCTTAATCCTAGTAGTATACCATCTGTGGGCATCAAATATATCATGAACCGGCATAGCGTAACATAAGGCACAATTGACTTCAAAATGGTTGGGAATTTCAGTTTCCAACATTATGCTCATTGAAGAACATTTTTTTCGGATTGGACACATATTTTTCTTTTTTCGTTATTATTTAAATGCTAATAGCACTATTATTTGGACTTTGATAAGTGGAATTTGTTTCAAAATTTCTCCTACTGACTCATCACATCTTTAATGACAATTTTTCGAGGGGTTGGTGAGATTATATAGGGGTGGACAAAAAAGTAGGGTATGCTTTGCTTAAGAGATTTTGCTAAAAACGTTTTAAAATATTTTCTTCTTTTAATCCAAACATTTTTTCAACCCCCCCTAAAAAAATAATCTCTCAAAAAATGTTATCATCTAATATTTGCCTCAGTTTTTGTGAGGAAAAAAAAAAAAAAAACCAAAGCAAATTATCATTCTGTCTACCCCACCTTCACGAAACCAAAACCAAACACATCTATTTTTTTTTTTCAAACAAAAATTTCATTCTTCCTACCCACTTTCACAAAACCAAATAAAAAATATATGTCAAAATTGTTTTGAAAATCTCAAAAAATCTCACTTACCAAACAAGCCCTTAGGTTTTCATTTTCTTGTACTATCTTTGTATATGAAATGCATGTGGTGTCTTGGATTTTGGGTGGCCTTGACATGTGCAAGGCAAAGTTGTTGAGGGGAGAGTCGTTCTCAGATAGGAAAAAAACCTGATCTCTAAGCCATGTTTTTTTTTTTTATAACCGCGGGTGTCTGGGCCAGATTGCGCACACCTCGACTAATCCCATGGGGCCCTGAAATTAACAACTAGGTAAACCTCCAGTGGCCCTAAAGGGACTTTAAGCCATGTTATATTCTATAGTTGTGCCATCAAGCTATACTAATAACAATTGTGGACTCAGCTGCAGGATTTGTTATACCTTCGCTTGGATCTCCAAGTCCTTGCCATAATATAGTATTGTTTCATTCTTTGAAGTGTTTGATTTAGTGTTGTCAAAAGCGCGCTTAAGCGCAAAGCGCCAAGGGTTAAGTGTTTCACTTATTAAAACTAAAGTGCATTTCGAAAAGCGCTTGTAAGCATGGTTTTTTGCTCTTAAAGCTCTCTTTGCTCTTTTAGTGAGAGCTTTAAGAGCAAAAGGCGGCTTTGTTACATTTTAACAAAAAAAAGTTTGTTTCAGTATTTAAGCATGTGAATCAATAGCTAGGCACTGAAAGTAATAAATATAACACATGGTTAATAAAATAAATTGGAAGACAAAACAAGAATTCAGTGGAATGACTAGAAGAGAAGAAGACACTTTTTCCTGGACCCCATCTACGCATGATCTCTCAAAAGAAATATTGTGATCTCTCAAGAGAAGTATCTAAGTTTTTATGTTGAAATTCTTATATAATTTGTTGATCACTTAGTTTTCATTTGTGTAATACTCTAATAAAAGAGTTTTGGGCGGAAAGGAATGAGCGGTGCTTTGAAGATAGGGAGCGCACAATGGCGGAGTTTCAAAATATTTTTGTACACACACTATTGCTTTGGTTTTCTGCTATTGTACTTAATGGGAACAATGCTCATGACTTCTTGTCCTTAATCTATCATTCCTAGAATGTATTTAGGTGTTCTTTTGTATACTCCCTGTGTACACGGGCTATGCCTATTTCATTCGTATCAATGAAATTTACCTTCTACTTATAAAAAATAAAATAAAAGACTTAATATGCTAAAAATATTTTCTTCTCAGTAAATATAGCAATAATATTGTTGCTAAAATATTATTATATTTAGCAAAGAAAAATATATATTATTATATTTCCTTTTTAAAGCCTTTTTTATTGTATTATATCATTTTTTTTAAATGTGCACTTTACTTAGCTCAAGCGCACGCCTGCGCTTTGTGCTTTGCGCCTAGGCTCTAGGTGGCTTATGTGCACCAAGCGCTTTTGACAACACTGGTTTGGTTGTAATACCCCTGAGTGAGTATAAGAGGGAAAGAGTGGTGAATGATAACCCAACTTTTTTTAGAGAAACAAGTTCTTGCCGTTTTTATTGATTCCAAGGAGCTTTGGTTGTAACCTTGGCTAAACCTTTTGGAGTATAAGGGCATGTTTGGACGCTTGGAGTATCTAAGAATTTGTGAGTAGTGAAATGGTTTGAATAAGGATGTTTTATTGGGTTTTGGAAAACGAGAGAAAAAGTTGAATAAAAATATTATAAAGTTAAAAAATCTTTTGAATATAATTTTTGTTTGTAAGTTTGTAAAAGTTGTATTAACTTTTGTGTTTTGGATAATGATTAGGTAATGATTAGATGAAAATGTTGGAAACTTGAAATTGAAAAGTGTTTTGTGTTTGAGTGAAGTTTGAGAATGAAATTATGAGAAGTTTTGATAATTTTGAGAATTCTTTGCTTGTCCAAACATATCCTAAGTCTAGATGTGGCTTGGTCTTTTCCCAAGTCACAAATGGTATTGAAGCAATTTACAGCCAGAAATGTGCGACTTTAGCTGTGCAACCTACAACGAAATGGCCCGGCAGGGGCATTAGGGATGTAAGGGGGTTATTTAATACCCCCGGTTGAGTATAGGCGGGACATGGTGGTGAATGGGATTTATCATTATCGTAGAGGAAGACGTTTTTGCACGTTGTAATTATTTCAATGTGCTCAACTATGAATCTTGAGGAGTCCTTTTAGAGGATAAACCTGGATGTAGTTTGGCCTTTCCTTGAATTTTAATATCAGCTTTTACCTATAAAAAAATATATTGTTACATCAGTTCGTTAGTTGATGTTTCAAGTTTCACCTATGGTATAGTGTATGCTTAACTCTGGGATCATCTCAAGTTGGAATGACGGAAGTCAGGATACTTCAGTGGAGAATTATATGGACAACTTCAATGGCTCTTTTACTGTTGAATGTGATATTTATTAGAGATGTTCAGAATTTGGAGGTGGGTGATAGCTCTGATTTTTTCAGCATGTTGCATGCTTCGAACATTGATAGTGGCGGGGAGGATAGGTTGCCATGGATTCATCCTGGGATCAAGAAATTTTCGGTCATGTCCCTGAATATGTGTATGCCATGCCAATCCCCTAACTCTTTTGTGTATTTGGAGGAGCAAGGTGTCTCTCAAGGTTGCTTTTTTTGGTTGGCTGGCTTCTACTGGTAAAATCCTGATGACGGATAATTTTTGAAGCATGGTTTCATCGTTATGTGTTGGTGCTTTGTGTGTGAAAGGAATGGAGAATCCGTGGATCACTGGCTACTCCATTGTGAGGTGGCAAAGGTTCTATGGGATGAAATCTTTAATAGGATTGGTATTGCTTGGGTGATGCATAGGGGGCTGGTGGATCGTCTGGCTTGCTGGAGAAGTATCTAGGGTAACCACCAAATTACTGCCGTTTGGAAGATGGTTCCTCTATGCCGTACGTGGTGTATTTGGCTTGAGAGGAACGACCATAGTTTTCAAGATAGAGAACACTCATTGGGAGAGATTAGATATTTTTTCTCCCATACATTATTACTTTGGGCGTCTGCTATTGTACTTGATGAGGCTTGTTTTCATGATTTCATTATTGCCTTTTCAAGTTCCTAATTAGATGTTCTGTCTTGTATATTCCTTGTGTACTTGGTTTAATATAATTTCTTTTCCCCTATAAAAAAAGGTTGGATTGATGGAAGTAATATCCTGGGCATTAGCCTGTTCATATCAAAGTTTTTTTCCTTATGATTAGACTAGAAAACAGCAGGAGCAGGATACTTAATTTATTCGTAATTTTCTTATTTAGTTGGGATGCTTATTTTTAAGAGAAATTATTTCCTGCGAGTGGAATGCTTAATTCCTTGTTCTATATTATTTAAATGTCACTTTTCATGGAATAATTTAAAATGAACTCCAAGCGCTCCTCATTTTCAACCTTCTTCTGTCCCTGATGCTTAGGTAGACAAAAAGAACAAAGTATGTTAATGGATCCTTAACTCTGTGTGTGTGTGAAGATACTAGTTGTAACTTGTAATGCATTGGGAAGTGTGATTAGTTTACAAATAGGTGGTAAGGTTACTTTTCCTCAAAAAGTAAAATAGTGGATGAAGTTTCATGAGCATGAAATTATATGGTCCAACAAAGATCAACATAATAATGCATGAAATAGCGCAGCTTGTTTGGTATGTGCGCAATGCACAAAGAGGTTGAAGAACTTTCTGCTCTTTGTACCCAGGCCTGTTTTGTGGAGAGGAACCCTACATGTTTTTACTTTTTCAGTTGAAAGAATATTGAGAGCAATATAAAGAGAACACTTGAGATAGCTTTGAAGGGCTGCAATTGTTTTGTTAATATGTGGAGCTCAGCTACTTGCTTCTAATACATGCTGCCTGAAATGCACAAAATCTGCTTCACAAAAATAATAGAGTTGACACACCTTTGTCTTACCAAATTAGATGTAGGTACAACAATAACAAAGAGCTGTAGCATCTCTGTCTTACCAAATTAGATGTGGGTAGCTTCCACTTTGAACAACCGAAGCATCTCCAGAAAAGTCCATCTAATGGAGATTTGGATATGCATATTTTTAGTCCCCCTAAAGAATTGTCTTGATTGGATGTTGACCCCTCGTATAAGGAAGATATATTATATTGCAGAATTCTCATCCAATCTGTTTTCTACTTGTGGCATTTCATTTGATGTTAACTTTGTTGGCTCAAGTGGTAAAGGCTGGTATGCTCCCTCACGGTCTAAGTTTTTAATCCTCTTGGTTGTAAGCAATTTTTAGGGGCCATCGAACTGGGGGAACTTCCCCTTGAATTACCCAAAGTGCACTTGTGGGAAACTTCTTGCGAGGGCCTGTGCACCCCCTGGATTAGTTGTGACTTTGTTCTCGGACACCCGGGGCCAATAAAAAAATGGTAAATATGCCCTTATTGCCTAAACTTCTGTCTTTTTGAAGTAGAAGGATGTAAGGAGTAAGGGGGAGAAGAAGCTGAGAAGGATTGAGGCAGTGTAGTTGGGTTCGTGTGGGTGAAGAGGTGAAGTATTTAAAGAGAAGGCAAAATGGTGCGTAGCACTTTAGTGAAACGGTGCGTAGTGGAAGTTAACGGAATTAACTTACTGGAGCAGTGGAACGGGGCGTTTGATCCTTAAGTGAAGCGGTGCATTTTGCTTAGAAGGGAAGAAATGCAATGGAGGCTTTACGGCGTTGTTTTATGTTTCTTTTTCATCTGTTTGTATAAATACTGAAGTGAACTCTGATTCATTTGTTCAGTTGCTTAAAGTTCATTCTTGGAAGTGTATAGAGGTTTAAGGTTCTTCAAAAACCTTATTTCAAGAATCAATAAAGTGGATTCTTGGTTTCCTTTCTTTTATTTGTTGATTTCATTCTCGTTCTTGTTCTTTTCCTGCTTGTGGAATTCTGGATCTTGTGTTGGTATATCAGCAGATACCTTACAATTGGTATCAGAGCCGTCTCTCTCCAGGAAAGCTTACATGGGAAACTTCCAATTTGTAGAACATCACTTAGTTAGCTCATCGTGTTTTGATAGATTTGACTGAATCTTATACCATACCATTAGGACTTTTTTCAGCACTGATGCTGTGTTGCAATATATTTTTGCTTCAAATATATTAGCGCCTGCAAAATCTTGTTCCTTAAAGATATATGATATTTCAAATTCAGAATTTCCTTCAGCTCAGCTGTGATTTCTTTAAGCTAGGCAGAGGTGCATTGTGTGTCATTTACATGTGTTTAGAGTTGAAGATAGTGTTGAGATCGGTTGGATAGTGTTGCGTTTAGAGTCGAAGATAGTGTTAAGATCGGTTGGATAGTGTTGCATATTCCTTGACTAATTTCTTAAACTGGAAAGCACAGATAGGTGCACGGAAGCTATAGATGTTTTGACTGATGGATTGACCTGTTGGCTGCAGGTGTGGATATCAGTATGAATACACACTTGAAGACAGTGAAACTAACATTGAAGGGAAAAAATCCAGTTACTCTGGATCATCTCAGCGTGAGGGGTAACAATATTCGATATTATATCCTTCCAGACAGCTTAAATCTGGAGACTTTGCTTGTAGAAGAGGCACCTAGAGTCAAGCCCAAGAAGCCAACTGCTGGTATTGCTACTCTCTGTTGATATCTTTGTTGGCATGTGGTGAATTTCTTCTAGTAATCTTTCTAACACTATTCTAAATTCCAGGGAAGCCATTGGGACGGGGACGGGGCCGTGGGCGTGGGCGTGGACGCGGTCGCGGCCGTTAAGTCATGTTGCATTGCTTTCAATTTTTGGGGCACCTGGATTTGTAAACACCTCTGTTGTAGGAAGAATTTATTGGTGATCTTACAGACCGGAAACGAGTGGTATTGCTATTAAATCAAATGTTTTGAATTTGTTATGCATGATATTTTCTTAAAGAGCCTATCTACAAAGTTAGAATTGATAATCTCACGAAACATGTTATTTTGGGTGCTGACCAATCAGAATAATACCTTTAGCTTTAAGTGGTTGGAATGAAACATTTCATTTTAGAAGTATAAATAGACAATCATTTTGACCTCAAAGAACTCAAATAATAGAACCTCCATTATAGATAAACCCCAGTAGATGTTTTTCAGGGACCGAAGGTCAACCAGCTGATTTGTTGATGATATTTATTTCCAGGAAGATAATTGTTAGTGTTGGCATATAGTTTGTAATTATTTTAGATGACAGGATTGTATATAGGACTGTAATTGATTTGAGCCGAGCCGAGCCGAGTCGAGCTAGACTCAAATAACTCGAGTTTGAGCTCGAGCTAAGAGTTTGCCGAGCCCTGAGTTGAGTTCACCTGATCAAACACGAGCTCGAGTCAAGTTGAATTGAGTTATTTATTGATCTTTATTTGTATTCTTTAACGAGCCTAAGTTGAGTGCAGCCGAGTTAAGGCTCGAATTTTGTTTGTGCTCTTATATATATATATTTAAAATTTATTGAATAATTAAAAATACTAAATTACAAAACAAAATATTAAATCTAATGAAATTTTTACAGTTAATATATATATTTTTTATAAGTAAAGTTAATTTATAAACCTTATACTGAGCTATAAAATTATAAAATCTTGATGAATACTTTTCTTATATGGTTATACATTGTGGTATATAATGAAACTACCAAGTCCTATATAATAAGTATTAAACATTATAAAATGGAAAATGCTAAATGTACTTAAGAAAATCTTAGGTATAAAAGAAATTAATTCAAATCTTGTAATTATAAAAGGCACTACTCTTATAAAATATATACTATAATTAATCAGTTAAGTACTTAATTAATTAACATATAATTATGAACTATATTCAATATATAGGTATAAATGACTAAACATAAGTAATTGGGTTACATATTACATATTTAATTATAAAGGTAATTATTCTTTTGTTATTAAATTTAATATGTATAGAAACATATATATGTGCATAAGAATACTAATATATAGAAATAAATTATATATATTTAATGATTTATAGACGAGCTTTAATTGAGTCGAGCTAACAAGCCAAGTCGAGCTTGAACTAGCGAGTTTTAACTAAGTCTCGTCGAGTTTAATCGAGTATATATTATTTACTAATCGAGCGGATTTCTACTTTTACGATTAAGCTCTTTTTTTTTCCGAATCGAGCTCGATTTGAGTTTAGTCTAGCGAGTATTGCGTGAGTAATTGTACAGACTAGTCTATTTACGGCCTTAATTGTATATACCTTTTTAAATTTATTTCATTATCAATTCTTGAATTGAGTTTTCCATGGGTTAGTAGTAGGGGTGTAAATTTAAACCGGAAAATCGATAAACCGGTCCGAACCGATTTTACCGGTTTTTATATTTCATAAACCGGCCGGAACCGGTCCGGTTCCGGTTTTGGGTTTTTCCGGACTGGACCGAACCGGACATGACCGGTTGATAAAATATATATATAAAATAATATTTTATCTATAAGTTGTATATATATTAATATATAAGTTTTATATATAATTTATAATTATACGTGAAATATATATAATATAATTATATATCATATATAAAATAATTTCATATTATAATTTATAAATTATAATATAAAATGTTAATTTTAAATATAAACGTTTCTAATTTGTTTGATCATATGCTATTAATATAATTATATATAAGATAATGTTATTATAAAATAAAAGTTTAATTTTAAAAATGAAAATGTAATTGATCATGTATTATATAGCTATACTAATATATAATTTATAATTAATACTAATATATACTAATATATAGTTATCTAATAGTCTAATATTATACTAATATCAAATTTATATTTTAAAAAAAAAAGGAAAACCGGACCGGACCGGACCGGAAATCGGTAAAACCGGAAGTACCGGTTTATGAGGATAACCGGTGCGTAATCGGTTTTGAAAAATACAAAACCGGTTATACCGGTTCGGTCCAAGATTTTGTCTAAAATCGAACCGGTTACACCCCTAGTTAGTAGTGGTCCTTGGCATGGTTAGATATAGATGGGTTGTATCATATTTTTCGGGTCTTAGTCTAAACAATTCTGAAAGTAACGGTATTATATGTCAGGTCAACGCTACATGTCGAATGGCAGTGGTCATTGGTAGCGGTGGCAATTCATATTTTCAGATCGTGTCAAGTCATAAACATTCGACTATATAGGTTAATCCGAACTCGACCCGTTAAGTTAAATGTGTCGAATTTTCAAACCATAATCCAACCTATTTAGATAATGAGTCTTGTCATGTCACCTATTTTGATCCGTATAATAATTAATTAAAATAGGTCAACACAACATGACTTATTTAAACTCGTTTCATGTAAATGAGTTGAACTTACATGCATAATTCATTTTACCTGTTTAACATAATTTTACATAAAATTTAAAATCTATATTATTAGTAACCACAATATCTTTTAAAAAAACAAGGCCACTTACTAACAAAAAATATCAATATTTTTCAAATTTTAACATAATAAAATCAATATTACAGATCCTACAATTGCAAATATGAGCATAGGTCTAAAATTACAATTATAATAATAAAAACATAAGCATATTAAGAAATACCAAAATTACAACTCAACAATAATAAAATTGTAATTTTGAGATAGAATGGTCAAAACGGGTTAAAATGGGTCAGGACGGGTTGATTTCGAGTTAAACTGGTTTAGGGCTGAGCAAAAATTTGAAAATCCAACTCCGACTTTGACTCCGCTCCGGCTCTGCTCTGACTTCGATAAGTCGGAGTCGGAGTCGAAGGTATTGGTGGATTGACTCCAACTTTGCTTTGATCCGACTTCGACTTTGCCCTCCAACTCTGACTCCTCTTCCGCCTCCGATATTGTACATATTTTATAAAAATATGTTTTTCTATATATTAATCATTTAAATTTTATATAACCATATCTTATATAGTTAGTTAAACTCAATAATATACTAGCATGAGCTAATTATTATAAAATAATATATTTATACTATAATATATATGTAGACTAAATTGATTAATAATAGTTTATGGTATGTAAATATCATACTATTACAAAATTACTACCATGTAACACTAATTACTAATGTATAAACACTAAAATGCATAATAACATGTAATACTTATGGATAAACACTAATATATAAATTTATAATAACATATAATACTAATGTATAATATAACCAAGTATTAATCATATAAATTTTATATAACAATATCTTATATAGTTAGTTAAATTCAATAATATACTACCATGTGCTAATTATTATAAAATAATATATTTATACTATAATATATATAGACTAAATTGACCAATAATAGTTTAGTGTATGTAAATATCATACTATTACAATATTACTACCATGTAACACTAAATTACTAATGTATAAATATAATAACATGTAATACTAATGTATAATAACATGCAATAGTCATGTATAATAACTAAATTATAATAAGATATAATAGTCATGAATAATAACCAATGATCCAATATATAATAACATGCAATATTAATATATAATAACTAGTGTATAATAACATGTATACTAACATATAATTACTAGTATAATAACATTAACATTAGAATACTAAGTTAGTATATAATTAAGTTAGAAACTAATATAATAATATGTAATACTTTAGTAGAATAACATGTAATTAAATACTATAGTATAAGCCTATAATACTAATAGCCTATTAAATACTATAGGAATAACTTATAAATTAGAAATTAGTATAAAATATTATATTGAGTTTGGAAAAGCAGTGGTTCTACTCCAACACAACACCTAGAGGGGGGTGAATAGGAGTAAATAAATTTTGATGATTTATTTGAGCACTAGCATTGGTTTCTTTATATGCATATTCAAAATCACATCTTTTATAGATTAATTTTGCATATCAAGAAAAAAACCCGACATTAGATTATGCATCTTTGAACCAAATAATAATAAAATATTATTATTTTTAATTTTTTTTCTTAAAATTATTATTTTTATATATTTTACAATTAGCACCATTTGCTCAAAAATACAAATTCCATATATCTAAATATTACCAATTTCATATATCGAAATGACCAATTTTATCAATAAATATTAATATGTACTAAAAAACAATTTGTATCATCAACTTAATACAAATTTTATATATCATAATCATCTTAACACAAATTCCATAAAGTTGATTTTAATGGGTAGGAGAGAGAAAAAACATTAAAAATAATATTTGGAGAGTGAATAGTGCTTCTTCTTCAAACTTGAAGAAGTACTATTCATAACTATGTAAAAATTTAGAGATGCGTAAGTCAATGTAGATGAATTTAAAGACATATTATGCAAATATAAAGATGAAGATAAAGATGAATAAGCCATTGCTAGTGCTCTTCAAAAATATTGTTAAACCAACAATTAATCAATAAAACAAATCACACAAATAATCAACACAAATAAGCAATGGTTACTGCTCGAGCTCCATGTTGATCGAACTCTCTATCTAGGTTACCACTTGAGCTTCACATTAAGCGCATGTCGAGCAAACTCTTTGTATCAGTTTTGCTCGAGCGCCGTGTCGAACGAACTCTCTGTATGAGTTCCGCTCAAGCACCATGTTGAGCGCATGTTGAGGAACTCTCTATATGACTTTTGCTCGAGCCATGTTGAGCTCACTTGTAAAGCTGCTCCGTTTCACCTGGTGACTTAAACCCACAATTCCCTTTCTCGCCCCCTTTCCCGAAACCTAGCTTTCATTTCTCCCAAAGCCTTCTTCAATTCTAACCCTAGGCATGTCCCCCTGCCCCGCGGCATGGTCTCTCTCTCAAAATCCCACCGCATGAGTCCACATACCACGACCTCTCTCTCAGAGTCCCACTACAAGCTCTCTCTCTCTCTCTCTCTTGAGTTCTGCCTTCGTCGTCTATTTCTCCATTTTTCTCTTCTTTTGATTTTTGATTTTCTCATAAAAGTTTACACAGGCTTGAGGCTAAAGAAGGCTACAAAGCTGCAAGAACTAAAAAAGGGTAAAAAATTCCGTGGAGTGCCAACACGGTATTAAGGTGACTGGTATTGATTTGGATCTGTCTAGTATTTGAGGAAAAAACATTTACGTGGAATTTCACATAATTGGGTCACATGGTGGTTTCCATTCTTGAAGAAATCATAAGGACCTTACATCACATATATTCATTAACAAGAAACTAATTTATGTTTGTGTATGTGTATTTTATAATCTGTTTGGCATGTAGAGTTTGTGTTTTTGGGACTGTGTTTATGGGTATGATTTGGGCTGTGTTGGTATGATTTAATTACATTTGGGATTGTATTTTTATATGATTTCAGTAGGTCCAATTTGTGAAGTATGTGGGTTGTCTTAACCGTACTATTTTGTTTGTGTGTTGTGTTCTAGTTTTTAAATCATGAATATAAAAGGCACAAGCACTCCTACATCTACATATGCATCTTGTCTTGGCGTCCCAGTACCACAACAGCCTATCAATGCTTCCATAATCGAAGAGTTTAGTGGGTCCATTAGACTCTTTGGTAAGCACTCTTAGTACCTTCCATTCTTACCCCGCCCTCCACCTGGTAGTAGAAACCCCAAGAATAGGTCTGAGGTATGGGACCACTTCACAAGACTTTTTGATTGTGACTCTGAAGAACCTATAGCTACTTGTAACCATTGTAAGAGGCAATGAAAATGTCATCCCAAAAGGCAAGGCACTTTGGCCATGAGAGCACACATCCAACTCTGCCCAAAAAATCGTAAGAGTAAATTGGACAAGGGTCAACAACTTTTGGTCCCGGAAGCAAGAAGTGAAGGAGAGGAAGTGGAGAAGAGTTTAGGGATGACGAAGTATAATGAGAAAAAAAATCAGGGTTGCCCTTGCTAGGATGATGATAGTGGATGAGTTACCCTTTAGGGTTGATGAGGGCCAAGGGTTTCAGAAATACACTAAATTCCTTAATCGTAGGTTTCCTATTCCTTCTCGATTTACTGTAATGAGGGATTGAATGAGGCTATTTTTGAGAGAGAATGATAGCTTGAAGCAAATATTTTTAACAACCAAACAAAGAGTGTGCTTGACCACCGACACTTGGATTTCTATCCAAAATATTAATTACATGTGTGTCACCGCTCACTTTATTGATAGTAGTTGGAAGTTGCATAAGTGGATCATTACATTTGTTCGGATTAGCGATCACAAGGGGGCAACAATTGGGAGGGAGTTGGAGGAGTATATGCTTGACTGGGGCATTGACAAAATCCTTATAATTACGGTGGACAATGCTATCTCTAACGACTCCGCTATTGATTGGTTGAGAACAAGGGAAACAAGAAGTAAGGAGTGTGTTGCAAATCTCGAGTTTATTCATATGAGGTGTATGACACATATTTTAAGCCTTATTGTGAGTGAAGGTTTGAAAGATGTTGATGACTTCATCATAAAGGTTTGTAATTTGATTAAGTATGTGTTGTCATCTCTCCAAATACTTGCTACTTTCAAGTCTTGTGTTGATAGGTTAAAAGTTCTACGTTCTAGTTTCTTGGGTCTTGACGTGCCTACTAGATGAAACTCGACTTATCTTAATGAATATTTGGTAATTGGAAATAATATGTAAATAATGAATCTGGTTGATAGTTGGAAATAATTTGATATCTGGTTGTTAGACTTTTGGAAATAATGAATATCTTAGTCTCCAAAACAAATAATAAAGCTACAAAGATCAATATTTCTAAACTACGTAATGGTCTGTAGCTAGCTAGTAGCATTGACCAAGTCTTTGGTAGTGTTAAGCCTCAAAAAATTAAGATCATTGATCACGGAAAACGTGATAGAGAACTCTCAAGAAAATAGCATAAGTAATGTGGGTTGGGGAATGTAAATTTCAGGATTAGAATACCTTTAATTAGAAAACAGACTATAGTATAGGAGTTTCTAATATTCTAAACTCATTTATTCTGTGTAAACACATAACATAATTAGACGAAAAAAATTATTTTATGTATTAGTGTGAGCTGAAAACCAAATTATGTATAGAGTAGAAACTTAGACCAAAGGGCTAAAGGTCCAAAGGACACATGAGACCTCAAACGAGTTAGATAGGTTTAAGTTTTTGAAAAAGAAAATTGCATGAAGCTTTCAGCCAGCTAGTATATATCAACTTATAATTTTCCTGTATTGATGTATTATGTAGGTCCAAAAATACTTTTCTAACTAAAATATTTTCATATGTTTTTTCAGGCACAACTTGGAAGTTGAAATGATAGTGTGGCACTTGGAATATTTAAAGTATTTTGGTTCACTTGTTGCCTTGGTGGGCAATTATATTTGTTGTTGGGCAATTAATTCTGTCGGTAAGAAAATGTTGAGTTTCTTTTTTTGTCAGAATAGAAACTTAGAAAATGACAATTGTAGTCGTTGTAATAAAATATTATGATGATTGATGTGGATGATGGGTGTGGTCCTATGGATGATTTTGGATGTAGTTAATGGATGATGGGTGTAGATGTTTATTGTAATCATTAGTTGGATGCGGATGATGGATGATGAGAGTGGATGTTTATTTTAGTGATTAGTCATTTTTAATTTTTTGAAGCTGTGTTAGCTTTATAGTATGTTATTGTTTTTATTTAGTCTTATTTTTTGTTCCATTTTTAGTAAAATTGAAGCAAACGTGAATTATTTACATTAGATTGTAATTTTTGAAAAAAATTAAATTTAAAATCTCACACAAAAATTTCCTTTTTAAAAAGTGTGCCAAATATGAAGTTGAAAACAACCCCCCAAAAAAAGAAGCCAAAAATCCAACTCCAACTTGGTCGATGCTCAGCTCTAAGTTGGTTGACCTGTTTGTAAATCATATCTTAACAGGTCAATCCGTTTTGATCCGAACTTGTTAATATCAAACCTAAACTCGTTAATTTTGTATTGTGTTTGGGTTGAATTCACAGGTCATATTATATATTCTCACCCCTAATCCTTGGCATCATCAAAATGTAGAGATTTTCTTCTTTTCAAGTCAAATGTTCTATTTTCACTCTTCAGAAAACCAGCTTGACGACCCTTGAATCCTAGCAACATCAATATCGTGATAATATATATATATATATAAATATATATATATATATATATTTACACACACAACGCAACGCGAGTCCCATGAGCTTCTACAATCCATATTTCTCTAATCAACAGAACTAATTATAGCCATTTATTTATAGATTCAGTTGACCAAGGAATATTGCTTTTAAAGATTAATACAAATCAATTGGACCCCACTTGGAAGGCTTTT
The DNA here is from genome assembly GCA_003123785.1 of Pterocarya stenoptera. Classification (NCBI taxonomy): domain Eukaryota; kingdom Viridiplantae; phylum Streptophyta; class Magnoliopsida; order Fagales; family Juglandaceae; genus Pterocarya; species Pterocarya stenoptera. Next base: position 81,171 of record QEOT01001786.1, read on the forward strand.
CTGCTTGCACCTTAGAGTTGTAGTTTAGTTGCAAAATTTGTATTTGTATTTTTACGTTTTTAATATTCGCAAAATTGATTATTGAATTTCAAGAAACAAGTAATTAGGTATTTCTGTTAATCTCTCCTATTAGAAAATTAATGGGAGAATTGCCATCTAGCTTTAGCATGTTATGTATCAGCATTTAATTGGCTGGAATGACATAATGATGTCAAGTGTTAGCCTATCAAAGAGTTAACATGTGCCTTTTTGTTAGTTTATTAAGTTGATCTATTTATTTTCGAAAGAGAATTGCTACAAACGTAAAGAGATTACATAAAAATAAACTTATAAATTGACGTGGTTTCATGAGATGCGTTAGATTTACTTTACACTAAAAGTAACTTTACAATCTGACGTACTGCATCAAACCATATTAGTTTGTGGATATACTTTTATATAATATCTTTGTAGCTAAATTCTTTATCTTTTCGAAAAAAGTGACTAATAAATACTGTATGATATGTTTTATATATGTATTTATTTTTCACTCTAATTTAAAAAATTCATATAAAAATTAAAAACTTCAAGAGATGTTAGTCATAAAAGAGCATGTGACTAGAAAAGCTGTAAAATGACATACCGAAGGGATAAACCATTCTAGGAACAAACGAAATTGGTAAAAATTGGCTGGTTTTGTGTAGAACTATGGTGCTAGCTCATATTTGGCAACATCCACGTGGGCATTGCCCATGTCATCATGTTCACCAAAATTATGGGATCCAAACATAGAATTGTTTGGCAAGCAAAATGGATTTGAAATTGCCAAAATTAATGGATAGAATAAATACCACCTAAGCTCACATGGATAGAAATTATAGAATGGGACATTCTACCCAAAACAGTGTCTGGACATTAATGGATAGAATAGATATATACCATCTAAGCTCACATGCATCTTTCTTAAAGACCTTTTTTTTTTTTTTTTTTTTTTTTTTTTTTTTTTTTT
>QEOT01001786.1:82462-136601 GCA_003123785.1 Pterocarya stenoptera
TTTTTTTTTTTTAATTTTTTAATTTTAGTCCTTATCTTTATTTATGGGCTTCAATGAAAGGTGGACAATAGCTATCTAAGGTTTAATTCTTGATAGGCACTTCTTTGGTATATAATATTTATTATTGTATGTATAACATCTAATATCATAGTATATATAATTAAAGATATGGATAATCTTTTTGGGATAACATTTAGAGATTAAACTCGTTTGGATACAGAAATCATCTCATATTATCAACCCACATAAAATATAATAAATAATTCAACTTTTTTAAATTTCAAAACAATAAAAATATTGAAAAATAATATTCTATCAATATTTTATTCAATCCTTACTACAAAAAAGTTTAATTCTTGACATGAAATGTAATTACTCACCAGTCGGAAAATAAAAATAAATTCCAACACACACTATGGTCATTAGAGTTCTCCATTTGGAGTAGAAATTTTGATTAAGTGAGAAATTGGATTAGATTTAGACTCACAAGAATATAAAAAAAATCTTGTTACTTGAGCTACAGTTCTATTTTTTCTAAATATTCAACCATTTTTTTAATGTAATTCTTTAATTACTTTTAGCTTCTAGAAAATCCTGTAACGGCTTAACAATATGTCAAATCAGCCCCTTAAATAAAAATGTCATTTAAAATATGATATATGAGTTTGTGTAATTAAACTTTGTAAAATTAAATGAAAAATTTTTAATCTATAAAAAAATTCCATAAAATAAAATCCACAAACCTAATTTTCTTATATAATAAAATTTAACATATTACATTTAATCATATCAATTTATAAAATTATTTTAAAAGATATATTTATGAAATTAATAGGACTCTAATAAAAGAGAAATGACATTTGCAGTCGTGGAATATGCAAGCGTCGTACAATCTCTTTAAAAAAAGTGAGTAAATACAGATTAATCTACATTAAAAAAAACAAATGAGTAATGTTAGATATATATAGTCATGTTATGTACATGCGCTGCGCAATCCTTTTGCAAAAAAGTAAAGTCTATTATTAAAAAAATTAATTTTTTATAATGTGAGTTATGTATTTACTTATTTTTTTTAAAAAAAATTATACAATAATTACATATTCTACGACTACAAATATCATTTCTTTTTTAACTAATTTGATACTATTTTTTTAAAAAAATTAGACTATGTTTACGCACTCTACAAGTACGACTGTAGACGGCGGTTGTACCTAACGCTTTTACCCTCTGCGGTAAAGATACCATTACTACCGGTTACAACTTATCTACTTCCCAACTCCCACGTGTCCTTATTTTATCTCTTTCTTTCTTTTCTATTTTTTTCACCAACTGAGATTCAAAATACAAGTAGAACATTTCCTTCGCGCCCACCCAACCTGACGCTCTCCTCCTCAAGCCCGAGCTCTTCCCTCTGCACCCAAAAGGCGCTGTCAACGGCTGCAGCCCGAGACAAGAAAGTGCCTGTGACACTCTATCTCTATCTCTCTCCCTCTCTCTCTCTTCAGAAGCTCCCCTCAGGTGAGGATACGCTTCTCTCCCTCTCCGTCATGCCCAAAACTTTCAAACCAGCAATGATACTGGAAACGTTTATAGGCCTCTAATGGCATTGATGGTGTTCTATGACCCATTCTAGATAGAGGACAACACTTTCCATAATTTTCAGAACGACAAGCATATGAATTCATGAGATAATGAGCCTCATCCAATAATACACTAAATTCCTCGGGTTATTACTCAATTTGATCCTTGAAAATTTGGAGTTCCACAGGAGCTACACTCCCTAGAAAGAATTAATAGAACAAATGCCTCTTAACAAAGAAGCAACTCATCCAATACTTGAAAGGAAAGAAAGACTTGAATTGTTCTCTAGAAATGTCCACTACAAACTGAGAAACGATGTACCATAGGAAACAAGACATCTACCAGCTAGCTAGGTTCGAGGCCTAGCTAAACTATTGCCAACGTATGTTGGCTTCTAAGACTCACCGAGACAGCATACGACATGTTTATAGCTTACAACCCCAAGCATCCAATACTCTAATCATATCTCTTCTCCATTGGTAAAACCAGAGCGTCAAAAATCAACTAAGCTTAACTCAAATGTGACACAAGACTAAAGTGAAGAAGACTCTTGATTTACCACCAATCTCTTCCTCAATAACTTTCCTCAATAACTCAGAAGCATTTTCGGTGGACAGTAGCCGGACTGGACTCATCATATTCACCTTTGGATATTCACATCTGAAACATGAAAAGGAAAAAAATATATCAACAAAACAACCAAGCAAGATCCACAAACACCCACATGCTAGTCCATCCACCAGAAATCGAATGAAGTAATAGTAAATTCCTTGAGGACAGGTTTGGAGATGAGATATTTCCTCTTAAAGTTTAAAATATTATATTTTAATATTATTATTATTTTAGAATTTAAAAACATTGAATTGAGATTTAAAAAAAATAAATTGTTTATTATATTTTATTTGAAGATTTGAAAAATATGTAATGATAAGTTGAGATGAGATGAAAATTTTATGTCTCATCTCACCTCCAAACCTGTCAGATTTGGAGGTGAGAAATTTTCTAAAATTTTCATCTTATCTCAACTCATCATTACATATTTTTCAAATTTCTATATAAAATATAATAAACAATTCAATGTTTTAAAATTTAAATTTAAATTTTTTAAATTTTAAAATAGTAATAATAATATTAAAATATAATATTTTAAACTTTTTAATAAAATATAAAATTTTCATCCCACCTCTCACATCTATTCGGACTATAGCCGTTGAAGACGGCTTTTGGGTGCGGAGGGAAGAGCTCGGGAGTGGAGAGGAGACCATCGGGTTGGGTAGGCGCGAAGGAAATGGTCTGCTTGTATTTTGAATCTCAGTTGGTGCAAAAATAGAAGGAAGAAAGAGATAAAATAAAGCCACGTTGGCGTAGGGCAGTAGATAAGTTGTAATCGGAAGAAAGGTATCATTATCCTATAAAATTTATTTTAAAAAAATTAATTAATTTTTATAATAAATTCCGTTATTTTTTAAAAAAGGCAACGCTGAATCCATACTTGTCTCTACTTGTCCAAGCTACAGAACAATGCAGAGCTTTGTGGCGAAGCTACAGACAGGACAGAGGAAAGCACCGCACCCGAGAAAAGAAAGCTTCACAGAGCATTCGAAACTCTTGAGTGCCCTAAAAATAGTGGATAAACCCAAACTTGTTTTTGTTTTTCATTTCGTTAACCAAAATTTGAAAGGATTCGCTATAGGATCTTCATCCTTCCATTTGGGTCTCACTTAAAATTCCTCCAAAAGCTGCTTTCTTTCTTGTCTGGGTTCCTCAGTTGGCGAGTCTATGAGAGGTGCCTGCTCTCTCTCTTTCTCTCTCTCTCACACACACACACACAGACATACTTAGTGCACGTGATTACGTGGTTGGTTTCCAATTTATGATGATGTACTTGTAGAATTTGACTTCTTAAAAGGATTTGGAACCATTACCATTTATTTTCCAGAAGCTCCTGTTGTTAGGATGAATAAATGGTCTGAGATTGTATATCTTAGATCATTGGGTAAAAGTTGAAGGGTCATCTTATTGAAGAAAAAAAAACAAAAAATGAATGCCGACATTCATTAAAAATGACGAAGAATATTAAGGTAGAACACCCATGTAGCAAGCATTTGCTAGTATATGCTGTATTTGCGTTTCCTCTTTGTGTTTGTGTATTTTATTTGTTTTGCTTTTCGTTCTTTTAAAGGATGCATGACGAATTTACATGTTAGATGATTGGAATTTGTTTTGGGCGCAGAAAAAGCTCTAAGCTTCTACATTTTTTGCCTTTGTTTTTTTTTTTTGGTAGTTTAGAATTCGTTCCTATTTCCTACATGGTTTTATCAACTCATTTATCACATGATTATTTGTAATTTTGTTTAGAATCCTGTGTCAATTCACTTGAGCCTTCCTGGACTGAGGCTGGATTCCTTAGACGTGTTTCTGGTTAAAAGAAATGATATATACAAGTCCCAAATGCACAAGCCTCATGCAAGCCCTTTATAAAAAACAATGACCCCACCATGAAAAAGTGTGAAAAACTCACTTTTCTTGATGGGGCCCACATTTTTACGAAAGGCTTGTAATTTGGGACTTGTACCTAACATTGTTCGTTTGGTTAATTATCCTTGATATCCATGTTTGGGAGCGCATGTATTCTTTAATCAGATTATACTGTTGTGAATCTCCCATGGCAAAGATTCTTACTAATGGAGAAGTTTTTTTTTAATAAGTAAGAAGAATAAGAAAAGAAATTAAAAAATAATATGAGAAGTTCGATAAGTAGAACAATTGATGGAGATCGAAAGATCTCGCAAATGGAGAAAACTACCAAGTATTGATGCCCTTTTTTGTTTTATGAATCAAATTCTTGGTCTTTTGAAAAAACTTAACTGTACTTTTAAGGGATGTTTGGGGAATGAGATGAGATGAGATTTTTGTGAATAGTAGTTAGATGGTTTGTGAATAGTAGTGAGATAGTTTGAGTTAAGTATTTATTGGGTTTTAGGAAAGGAGAGAGAAAAAGTTGAATAAAAAATATTACAAAGTTAAAATATTGTTAAAATATAATTTTTAATATTATTTTTGTTTTGAGATTTGAAAACGTTTAATTTTTTTTTTTTTTTGAAAATTTAGGAAAGTTGTAATGATTAGTTTGAAAGTGTTTGTGTTTGAATGATGTTTGAGAAGGAAATGAGATGGAATGAGATGAGATGGAAATTGTTTCTAAACATCCCCAGTTTGTTGTTTTTAGCATCTAAAATCACTTAAATTATAACTATTGTAATGTTTTATTCCTTTTTATAAATGAATTCAAACAATTTAATGAAAAATTTCTGATGGCTCTTGTGGCATTAAAAAGTATTTGTAGTCTTGACCTGGGTTTGCATGAAATTTTTTGAGTTGTTTCAACTTGGGGACATGGTCTCGTACTAGTGATAATTTCAAGTGTGAGTTATGTAGACAAACCATAGGTCGTATAGAACCATGAAAGTAACAATCATGCGCAACTTCCTTGATGAAAATGAATGAAAATCATATGTTTTTTTCTCGTTACAGTCAAATAAAGGTAATTTCTTTTAAACTCTCCAAATGATTGTTTTTTTTTTTTTTTTTGATAAGAAACATCATGTTCATTAGAGATAACAATTACAGACATTTATCAAGCCAAAGGGCTTGAGAAAGAAAGTCTGGAATACAATCCCACCACATTTGAATACTCTCAACACACCAAGCATAACGGGCAAGCTTATGAGCTGCCATATTCCCCTCCCTATACACATGATTAAAGATACAAGAATGAAAACACTCCTTCAGCTTGTAAACTCCAGCATACAGAGCACCTAAAAGAGAATCCATCATAGTATTTTGTCTCCAAATGATTGTTAGACATGGGGGGAACAGGTGCCTATCCTCAATATTCCAGTATGCCACTCTTCTGTTTGGAGAATTTTCTTTCAAAAATTGTGAACTCTGTTGTTATTATTCTATATATAAATATATATATATAATTGTTATTATTGAATCTTGCAATCTGCAACCAATAAAGTTCATATTGACTCAAATTCCAAGTTTGACCAGAAATTGTAGGAAGATTGGGCGTACTGTAATTGATGTTGCTTAGAAGCTATAGATTTGGGTATGTTATATATATATATAAAAAAAAAGGAGGCACTTTACAGATTATAGCATATGGGGATGCTCAAGATATTAAAATGATCTACTTATAAAAAAAAAAAAAAAAAAAAAAAANGAAACTGTTTTAACTGATCTACCAAGAGATAATAAAGGCCCTGTGCGAGTGATACATTTAAGTGTGCTTTTATCTTGAATTTCTCATTTAAAAAAACATGTTGACCCCATTTTGACATCTGTCTTTGAAACATGATTCCTTTTTCTTTTGTTATTATTGATTGAGCTGGTGTTTTCTACCTTTAACTCGTTCCTCTGATGATTAGAGTTCTATGGCAATGTCACTTGCACCGATTGGGAGTTTGGCATCGCTGAGCAGTGATGTCTACTATGATATATTAAGGCGTCTTGATGGTCCAACTTTGGCAAGTGCATCCTGTGCTTGTGCATCATTCTTTTCCATATCAAAAGAAGAAAAATTATGGGAAAATATGTGCTCTTCTATGTGGCCTTCAACCAATCAGCAAGATGTCAAAAGTTTAATCTCATCCATTGGTGGATTCAGAAAGTTTTATGCAGATTGTTTTCCCCTTATTGTAAACAAAGAAGTCTCTGAGAACAAATGGAACAACTATCCTGAGTACTCTGAAGAATGGACTGAGGCTGAATTCTACGGTGACATGGATGAATTTGAAAGTATTTTGCCCTCAGATTTTATTTCTATCGTGGATATTAGGTACAAGGAGAAAACGATATGCTCAAAAGTTCTTTGGGGCATTCCAAATGCAAATGGCTTTGACGGTTGGTTTTACAATTGCCCATTTCGGATTGATCTTCTAACTTATGCAGCTAGAGATGATGAAAATGATGGTGAGGTTACCCTTTCTGTTTCTGATGGTCTGCCACAAATTGCATCGATGGAAAGAGAAAGGAAAGATGGGAAGCTATGGCTGGAGCTCTGCAATGGATTCCAGCTTAGCTGGATTGTTGTAAATAAAAGAATAAAGCAAGCTGCTAATCTTGCTAGCTGGAGCCCTCTTGGTGGGCAAAGGCATTGGCCAACGGACAAGGATTTTGTGTTACGCTTTGGATCTGTCCTTCCTGCCAAAGACGTTCTTCCATGTCAAGTTGTTGAATGCATCCTTAGTATGAAACTCAGAGTGACCCATACTGAAGGAGATGGCGTCCAGACAACTCTCAAACTAACAGAGCTGAGCATGCAGTTGGAAGACATGGAAGGTGCTCATGTTAATGGAAGAAACAGTTTGCCTATCCTGAAGGAAGCATTGAGCTGCCACAGGAGCAAAAATTATAGTGAAGTTCTCGAGTCTTGTCATTCGTACTCAAAAGTGCAGAGTGAGTTAAAAGAGGAGAAGATAAGAAATGAAAGCAGGTTTGAGAGACTATGTATCCTAAGTGGCATTGGTGCGTTCATGATGTTCTGGTACTGCATATTATAAATGGATCTGCCCCCTTCATTTTATCACTTTTAGCTGAACATGCTCAAGCCGGACTCTCAAAGTTTCTAATTCTTTTGATGTAATATTCAATTTTCCTCCACCTAATAATCGATCCCATTTTCTTAGTTGACTTGAGAATATAAGTTTCTGTACAACTGTTCAACAAAAACCTTTGGGAAGTAAGCATGTAACAACTAGGATGATAGTGGGTATGACTTCTGCACCTTCTTGGATGGACAATATATACATGTTTCTTCATTAATTTTGGTTCACCAGGTGCACTCTTTTTCCCATCTTGGTGGGGGGCCTAATAGAGATCCAGGTCGTTCCATGTTTTTCTACCCGAACGTTCCAAAAGCCTGTGGCCTAATTGACATAATTCCCAGCTTCCAAAATGGAAGTCTGGAGTTCGAAACTCCCCTCCCCAAAATGTATAAAAAAAAAAAAAAAAAATTATTAGGTAGTCTCAAAGTACAAACTGAACTCTTTCGCTTCCACGTTGTTAATTTAACAGGAGGCAAGCTAATGAGGCATTACTTGATGAAAATCATTAGCGGGTGCAACAAAGTTGATGACTTTGCAATGTGAAAATTGTCGTACTTGGCAATAGTTCGCCCCTACATCTTTAGACATGCTTGAGTTGCTCTGGAACCAGGTCGTTAACTTTCGGTTTCTATGACATGCATTTAACTTTGTCTATCAGCTTTAGAGGGCTCTTTCAACTATACTTACATGTAATATTCTGAACTTCTTTCTCTCTTTGTGCCTTTTAACTATACTTGCATGTAATATTTTTGTAGGATTCTTCTGAAGTTGTTCTAATTTTGACTGAGGAACAGATCTTCTTGTGCAGCAAACCTCAATTGCTAGGAAAGAAAACTATTACATCCATTTCATAAGGTTCAATTGCATTTTAGCTGGATGTGATTTAATCATGTTGGATTGCTTTATTCATTTTGTTTATTTGGAATTATGGTTTTGGGTCGAGTACTGGTGGAATCCTAGATTGAATCTACCACTGAAAATTAGGAAATTGTTGTTATTTGGTTGGAACCTGGGAGTGCACTTGCCTACTTGGCTATTCTCTATGAGAATAACAAACTGACATGGTTTTATATGATACATTACATCTATTTTACAATAAAAGTAACTTTACAGTCAGACGAACTATATGAAGCAACGTCAGATTGTGGGATTAATTTTGTGTAATCCATTTATAACTAAAGTATTTAAGCAGGTGAAAATAATAAAATGCCTCAATTTTGGTATTACTTTCAAGAGCAATAATGCTACTGTTTATGTCTACTTGAAATGCAGAAGGAGTTCCCCTAATTTTTTTTTTGAATCATTCTTGCTTCCTATTTTTCTCAAAGCCCATCAACAATCTAATCAACTACATCACAGTTCAATAGACAATTGGTATGACTCAGTGCACTGAGACGTTCATGCATGAAAGGATAAGTCCAGGATAGAATTTAAACGAAAAAAAAACAGAGTGAAAAGATAGATGCAACAGAACCCATTGACCAAAAGATTGATAAGAAATGGATCGAATAACATGGCACACTCTGTGGTGGAAAACACAACACACAAAGTCTTCCTGTGTTCATCTGGTTACCCCTCGTCCTGATCGGTAAATGGGTATTGCTCATACCTGATTGTGCAGTCTTGGAGCACCGCACGAGCCCCTATCCGGCTCTGACACGTGCCGAACATTGTCGTCTTTGCCGCACCAAGGCAGGTCGCGCAGTCTGAGCTGGTGAGATTCAGGTTACAAGTAGCATGTCCGTAGGCAAAAGCATTAGGAAAAGGTGAAACGTTGAAGAAATCGTAGTTCTTGCTCGTTGGCGTGGCCCTCTCTAATTCTGCAACAACGTAGTCGAGGCTGATGCCAAAGGGATCGCCTTGAGAATACATCCCCGAGTTGCAGAGTGCGGTTATGACTGCAGTGTTCGGAATGCTACCTGCAATAATGAACAACCAGAAGATTGTGATTAAGATCAACGTTGTTTTTGGAGGAAAACCCATCTTTCTGTGTCTCTTCCTTTCTTGGTTTTTTTCTTCTTCCCGATTGAAATGATCAAGTTCTGAAATTGACTTTTTTATGTGGCCGTCTCGTTGGTTTTCCCTTCACTCTCCTATATGATATATAGTAATATATATTTTGTCTTTGTTCATTTGTTTTCTTTCGGGTATTTTGGTTCTTTCTTTATACACACCTGTAAAGACACATCAATTTGAAAAAGTAACCATATTTCAATAAAAAAATATCTAACCATTTTTCTGTCATGCAGCAAACATAAATTTCAATCTCACTTCAAAAAATAAAATAAAGCAAGCCAGTCTCAAACACATATCTCGAGGACCTTTATAAAAGTATATCTTTCTAGGTTACAAAAATCTTGTTATCCAAAGTTTCAAACAAATCATTTTCAAACAACAAGAACAATGTAAATTACAGTTAAATAACATCAATATCTCTACCAAAACTATTTTTTACAACACATATTTCACAAGAATAATTTTACTTATCATCCTTACATAACACACACCACACATATTTTAATTTTTTTTCATTTTTCCTTTAACAAGTATGTGGTATACGGATGATAAGTAAAACAATTTAAATAGTTTATCAAGAATAAAATAAAATAAAAAATAATTTTAAAATATGTAAAGTGTGTGGTGTGGGATGATGAATAGCATTTCTCATTTCACAAAAACTAAGAAAAATCCAAATTTATATAAAGATATATAGCTCATATGTGAATTAAAAGAAAATAGACTTTCGAGTACCAAAACATCCACCGTATATAGATGATTATTTGTATCTTGTTATATAATATTCATGCATATACTTATATAAATAAAGTGTATCATAAATACAGTTGTAACTATCACTACAACAAATCTAATCCATTGGGACGAAATATTTTTGGGACAATATCTTCCCAAAAAGTCACTTTTAGGGACGAAATTCTTGTTTCATCCCAGAAAATCCCAGCAGTTTGATTTTCGTTCAAACAATAAACGTGATGTTTGAACAAAAGGATCTGGGACAAAAATATATCGTCTCCAAACATATTTTTTGTTCGAACTGATGGCCTACCGTATTAACAAATATAAATTTCTATTCATTAGTATCATAGAAGTTCAAATGGACATTTTGGAGGGAGAATTGCATATATTTTGGGTGCGAAGTATTGAATGTTGTTGGCATTGAAATGTTATACTTTGAACCTAATTAATGTTGTTAAAAAGAGAATACATGGTATTCGAACTACAGGTTGTTTGAATGCACAGATTCCATTCAAAATTACAGCGTTTTAGTTTCATTAAATATAGAAACAAATCATGTGTAAATATTTTTACATGATGGCCATTGTGTAAAACCATTAACTAGATAGAAAATCATATCAAAATATATAACAAGTCACAAAATAAAATATTATGTCTTGTAATTAATTTACATGCCTAACTTCTAAAAATCTCCTATATCTTAAGCAAATGATGACCCACCCTGTTTAGTCGATGAATGAGAGGCACCATGCTCCTCTCAATATCATCAACCAAACTCGTCCACAGCTTAGCAATTGTCGTACCCTATGGGCAGAATATCAGAAATGGTGTAACACCCTGTATTTTAGTGTATTTTTAAAGAATGATTATTTTAATTTATTTAAAAATTCATTCTTTTATTTTAAAATTTAGAGAGTTTTGAAATATTATTTTATAATATTTTAAGTGGTGAAAATCATTTTAATGGATTTTCTTAATATTATTTATTGTTTTACATTTTAAATTGATCTTTAATTCAAATTAGCTTGTTTTTGGATTTTAATATTTTTATTGTTTTAATCGAGCATTTCATTGAGTTTGAATTATTTTATTTATCTAGTGGTTTTAAAATCTTTTTCGTTGGATCACTTTCGAAACCCAAGTTGAAAAGGTTGGATCTCCTTTTTCTTCCTCCTCTTTTTCTTTTTCTTTTTTTCTTTTTCTTTCTTCTCCTTTGGATCTACCCAGCCCGCGCGATACCTCTCTCTCTCCTCTCCCACGCCGTTCGCTTCTCTCCTCCCAGCCACGACCGTGCGCCGTTCGTGGCCGCCACCGCCCAGCCCAACTTTTTCCCCTCCAGCCAGTGACGCTACTCCTCCGTTTCCAGCCCTTCCCTCGCCGGCAGTAGCTCACACTCGCCCTCTAAGCCGCACGGCATCTTGAGCTCTAACGCCGCCGTCGCTTCACCTCCGGCCACTATTTCTTCACCACTTCTTCACCACCCACGGCCAAAGGCCACCACCATTAGCTTCACCACCTCCCTTAGGCCCTACCCTACTATTCCCAAGTCTTCGTTTGACCCCGTGTAATTTTTGGGTTCACTGTGTTTTCGGCCACAATGTTTTTACACTGTGGTGTTGCTGTTTTAGCGCTTCCAGCTCTCTCGTGATCTTCCGAAAATATTTTTTTAAAGTGCTGTAAGTATTTTCCCGAACATCTTTAAAGTTTTAATATATTTTTTGCACTGACTGGTTTATTATGTCTGTGATTTGGTTGTGTTGTGATCTGGATTGGTTGTTTGAAATTTACTGTTGGATTGGTTGTTGGAATTTATTATTAGATGGATACACTGCATGTGCACGCATAATCATGATTGTGTTTATTAAAAACTGAGTTTTCATGTGTGGGAAAAAGGAAATGAGATTGTAGGGATGGTGGTAAGCATGGACGGTGGTAGAGTCCCACTTGCGATTCCTGCCTACGGTGTACGTGTAGGGATGGTGGTAAGCAGGGATGGTGGTAGAGTCCCGCCTGCGATTCCTGCCTACAGTGCTTTATTGGATTTTTGTGTTGTGTGGAAAGGAACTGTAGGGATGGTGGTAAGCAGGGAAGGTGGTAGAGTCCCGCCTGCGATTCCCGCCTATGATGTACGGGTAGAGATGGTGGTAAGTAGGGATGGTGGTGTTGTCCTGCCTGCGATTCCCGCCTACGGTACACGCGGTAAGGATGGTGGTAAGCAGGGATGGTGGTAGAGTTTCGCCTGTGATTCCCACCTACAGTATCCAATAAAATATTTTTGTGTAAATCGTTTTTGGAAAAATGATATTTTTGGGTTTGGGCATATATCATCATATGCCTGCATGTTGGTTGCATTAAATGTATTTTGATCTTAGAGATCGTTTGGATTATTACTTACCTGCAGTAACATTTTATGGTACCGTAGATTTTGGTACAGAGAGGATGAGGACGACGAGCCTTAGGGATCGGCTCCGTGGTTAAGTGGCATGTGGTTGCTGCTGTTTTGATTGTAGGATTTGTTTCCCATGCGTATGTATTCAGTTTTATTATATTTACTTGGATGACTGTATAACTTTCAGTATAATTGTATTTTGGTTATTTTTTGTATATAAAAATTTTGGTACTTAGTGACTTAATTATTATTATCCACTGCGACTCTTTGGTGCTCTGGTGGCACGTTGCACACACTTGAGCACGTATCGTTGGGATGTGTGACCCGTGTTGTTATCATCTTGACGTCACGATTCCCGAGACTTTTTGTACATGGGAGTCGGGGTGTCGCAAATGGCAACACGTATCTATGTGCATACAATATCAATAAAATTAGTATGGATCTCTATGGGCACAATATCAGCAATCTCATTTGTATGTCCAACTGTTACGGTTAGGGTAGTTGGTCTCCCTCATGGTGGAGTACTCGTGGCTAGGCTCTAATAGTTGCCTACTACAGAGGTGGCCCATGATTTTGTCCAAGGTGACGATATTTATCAATGCGATTTGTGATTATCGACGCTCAGCGAAAGTCACCACCACACTTGTAGGCAGAAGCAGTCCAGAGATTATTAGCGCAAATCGTAGACTACTTCCGAACAAGTACAGAGACTTGTCTCTGATCCTGGACAGGTAATATAGGGGTAGATAAATCGAATAGCCTTTTACCAATCGCAATATGAATCTAGCTTGATTGATGTTGAAATTCGTTGTATGCTTCCTTGGGTCTTTGTTTTATGCAACGATTAGCGCCAACATTCGAAATAATGTTGTGCAGTCAACCTGCTGATGACATTGCTGAAAAATTTATGGGTTTAACTCATCTCATAAAACTGATTCTACAAGAGATGATTGCTCATTCATTATAAACATGCCCAAGACCTTTGTTCATAGGCAATGTGAGATTATTCTTCAACACCTTCCCTCACGTGCAGGTCAATATTTTTTATAGTCCTTGTCACGGGATAAGCAATGTTAGGTGTTGAGAAATAATCTCATATTGCCTATAAACAAAGGTCTTTGGCATGTTTATAATGAATGAGCAATCATTTATTATAGAATCGATTTTATGAGATAAGTTAAGCCCATAAATTTCTTCATGGTATCAGAGCCTGCCACAGGACGAATGTAGGTCCATACTACTTACCCCATGACAAAGACCAGGGAAAATACTTGCTTGTATGTGAGAAAGGGTGTTGAGGAATAATCTCGCATTACCTGTAGATAAGGTATTTGGCATGTTTATAAGGAATGCGCAATCATATCTTGTAGAACCGATTTTATGAGATGAATTAGGCCCACACATATCTTGATGGCATCAGAACTTGCCAGATGACGAATTGGGGCCCAGCATTGCTTATCTCGTGATAAGGACCAGGAAAAATACTAGCTTGCATGTGAGGAAGGGTGTTGAGGAATAATCTCACATTGCCTGCCGACAAAGGTCTTGTACATTTTCATAAGGAATGAACAATCCTCTCTTGTAGATCTGGTTTTATGAGATGAGTTAGGCATATGAATTTCTTCACTTGCCACCATGATAAGGAGGAGCTATATGACCATCAACTGATGTACCTTCTCATCAAAAAGCTTGTCCTCTGGGATAGCTGCTCCATGAGCTCCACGGTTCCATCCTCTTGCTCAACCACTTCCAATGCAGTTATCTTGTCGACTAGGAATATAAATCTCACATCCGTATAGTAAAGGTGAGTGCCTCATTTGCGACACCCATCTCATTGACTTCCTGATAGAACTTGTACACTAGGTCAGGATAGGCAATCCTTAATTGGTTAGAGATGAGTCCATTCCCTATCAATGAATATAGACTCCAGGGTCCTACTCTCCCAAATGATGTCGTTGAAGTCACTGCTTAACAGTCCTTTTGATAAGTATCAACCTGAGAGGCCGATTTAGTGCAGTCAACGATGTTCCCTCTGATGATCTAGAACATTTCGACCGAGAAGAAGATGTGATGTATAAAATTTGAGGATTAAAAAAACGATCGTTAAGATTTATAAATAGTAGATGCATTTTGATACATTGATATTTTAAGTAGATTATGTATTTTTGTGTGTGTTTGAACGAACGTGAAAGTCGTTCGAACAAAAGACTGTATGTGAAGTGTTATTAGAATCGATACTTGGGTTGATGTTTGAACGAATATAAACTTCATTCGAACTACAAGTAGTATGCGAACAAAACGTAAGTTGAACTACGTATTCGAGTTGGTGTTTGAGTGAATGTAAATTTCGTTCGAACAACAAGTAATATGTGAACAAAAGTGGGAATTTGAACACATATTTAGGTTGGTGTTCGAACGAAAGTAAATTAACTTTGTTAAAACAATAAGTAGTATGTAACAAAACGTAACTAGAACACTTATTTGAGCTGTTGTTCGAACGAATGCAAAGCTCGTTCAAACAACAAGCTACTGTGAACAAAACGTATGTTAAACCTATTTTTCATCATTCGAGCAAGAAGTACCCGTAATGGCGAATGACGTGATCTGAACCAACATTAAGTAAATGTTCAAACTAATATTCAAACGTTAAGTAATAGTTTGAACTCTACTATTTAGTATTCAAACGTTAAGAAATAATGTTTGGCAACTTTAAGCATTCAAACATTTAGAGCAGATATTTGAACGAGGAACTCGAGAAGACATCAATGGCTAAGTCAACTAGTTCCCAAAATTAAAAGCCATCAATCTTCAAGATTGATTGGAATGAGTTTACTCTCTCATTCACATGGCCATCCACTGTATGTACTGACCGAAAAATAAAACAATGGGGTTTTGATTCATAAATTAGATTCCAAACCCATTTGAAAACAACTCAAAGAATAAGCTATACTAAATAAACGAGGAACAACATACTTTTTGACAATTAGGAAGCTGTGTGATAGTGGCGGTAACAAGTAGCGGTTGGTTATTCTAACGGGCGGGAGAAAGAGGGATTTGAAGTTTGAATGATGTGTGCCAACAAAAAGATGGTTCAAGTATTTATTCACACTGGTTTGTGTTCAAATAGATTATATAGTATTCAAATGTTCCGTGATTAATTGTTCCAACGTTATATTTGGCGTTTGAGCATACTTTACAGTGTTTGGCAACATAAGTTATGTTCGAATAGTAGAACATAAATCTCATTAATCGAATTTATATACTTGATTTTATTAATCTAATTTATTAATCTATATAAATTAGTTAGCTTATTATAGAAACTAAAGCTATCTAATATATGTTTTAGCGTCTTATAAATATATCTATTCTATATATATACTATATATCTATCAAACTATTATAAATCTCATTCAACTATTCAAATTCATATATTTTTAAATTGTAATAAAGAAGATTATGTATATTATTATAAAGAACGAATGCCAAAATACTATGTATACTAAGTATTATATATATAGTATGTAGTATAGAGTATATATATAGTATTTAGTATATATATACTATGTATATATACTATACATAGTTGTAATACCCTCATCCTACTACGTAAGTTCTTACGTCATTTCTTTAATTTAATTTCTTAAGTTAAATATTTTGAGATAAAGATTTTTATGATTTAAATATTTATTATTTTATTTTAAGGTGTGTGCTTTCATATTTTTATGTGGGTCATTAAAATAACCTAAGGGAATATTTTAGATCTTATAATATATTTCCCTTAAGTCCCTACCTTTTTATTTAATTAAAGAAGTGGCCCAAACCTTCTCCACCATAGGATGAGCATCTAAGGAAAAATATCTCCTAAGCTTTGATCTACACCGTCCATTCCTTAGCTTCCAAAGGAAGCTTTGACTAGATGATGCAAGAGCTGACCGACACTTCTCCCTTAAGTCTTCGGATCCTTTTTCTCCTTCTCCTACACGCCACCTCGGTTTTCAGAGCAAGCTAAGGGAGATCATCTTCAAGCTCTAACTTCGGCCATTCTTAACCCCACGAGAAAGGACCCTCTCAGCTTCCTCTAGTCGATCGACCACACCTCCTCTTCTTACAAGCCGATTCTCTTTTCTCTCTCTAGCTTGGGTTCGGTTGAATCTCCTTCAAGGAGGACGAAAATTTGGCTCGATTTCTTGGATTTCTTCTCCTCCTTCGGTTCATAACTTACTAAGCTAGGTAATACTTTGTTTTCTCTTGATTTATTGTGAAATCTAGGATCATGTTTAGTGGCTTAAGTAATTATATTTCGGGGTTTCGGAATTTCTGCGTAAACCGATTTTCTGTGTAGCGATTTTGAAATCAATTTCCTCTTTGGTTCATTCTAATTTATGGCCTAGCAAATTGAAGATCAAATGGAAGGAACTATGCTCTGATTTTTCAAATTTCTAGCCTTATGATGCTCTGATTTTTTTTTGGGTTCCCGGCCGTGCACTTGTCCTATGATTTCAGCCATGCTATGCTTTATTTTTCTGTTGGTTTTCCAGTCGTGTGTCTTAGTTGTTTGGTTCCAGCCATGTGTTATGTTTGCCTTAAATTCCAGCATTGTCTGTGTGTGCCCTGTTTTTGGGTTCCAGCTGTGTGTTGCAAGACACCTTGTGATAGTTATTCCTTGCATTTTAATCAAGCTAAGCCATGATTTAATCCTTGTTAAGCCATGCCTTTATGTGTTATATAGATGGAGTTAAAGTCATGATTTTCAAGCATGTCTTTCCTATTGAATTTATGGCCTAAGTAAGCTTCTAGCGATTTTGGTTTAAATTAGTAAGTTACCTTGGAAACTTGATTTGCCAAGTGCTATACTCATGCTTTATAAACTATTTTTAGAAGAAAAGAAATGATTTCCTAAACTTTTTATATCCTTAATATGGTTTATTTATGTAGTTAAAGTTTGGGTTAAGTAAAGGATGTTTCATAAGCTTTAAAGCATTAAACCTATGGGCTGTCCAAAGTTTCAGAATTTTCTTTCTACTCTTCTATTGAAGCCTAATCAGCCCATTAAAATTTTGTTTAAACTTACCTTGGCTCAATTTAAGATGGATGATAGCATGAGAAACCTTTGAAATGAAGTGACAAAAATCTTGTTTGCAAACATTGGCCTTTCGATAGAATTATCTCCTAAAATGGTATTGCAAAAACTGTCCAATGTCCTTTCATTGAAGAATTTTCAGATTTGAAATACTTCCTTGGTATCTTTCCCTTTTATTTAAATTCCTACTCATTTGTGTGTTTTAACTCATGATTTCAACCCATCCTTATCTGGTAAACAATAACCTTTTTAAAAAGGGACAACCAATGGGTAATATACTTTCATGAGTATCTTTCAATGGTATAAGATGAGAGTTTCAAGGTGGTGAGCTATCATTATGTATGTTGGGTAGATAAACGGGTTAAAGAAACGCTTAATTCCAAGGTTTGGAATTTAAGTTAGTACGTAAGAGTATTGATTAGTTAAGTTTTAAGTAAGGTGAATATTAATGTACCTATCTCATTTTATTGAATAGGAATCTGTTTTCAAGATTCAAAGGAAACTATTAAGTAGAGCTCGCATGTAAGTAGCTATAACCATGCTCTTTATACAAGTTTCCTTATGAAATGATGTTTCTTTCTTTTCTCAAATGTTCGTCTAAAGATAGAGTAAGCATGAAAATATATTATGTATAAGCCCTTCTTGATCGCCCCTGTTAAGCACCATGATACTTATTATTATGTGTATGGTATAAGGTAATGCATCATGAGATTCTTTATGCATGCTCTCGTTTAAATAGCTAATGTCTTATTTAATTATATAGCATGACATGAAACCTTTTTATAGAACATGTGCATTAGACTAAGAAAATATAATGAAAATAAAAGAATGCAAAGAAAGGAAATAATGAAATGAATGTTCAATGTATGAAGATACGTAATAGCCACTTAAATGAAGAAGGGGTACCCAAATGAATGAATGGACAGATGGCAATGCCGGGTAGTAGTATCTGGTAGTGCATCCAGTACTGCGCTCTAACGGAATGGGATTCTAACCCGCGGCCACGGGCGAATCCATTGGTCCAAAAGACCGCTAACCCTAGTATACGGGGCGTAATAGTGTGCAATGGCCTAAGAAAGAGAAAAGATAAAAAGCATAGAAAGCAAGTTTAGGCATGAAAGTATGGTTTGATTTCCTAAGAATGTTTTATGCATAAAGACACTGTCATGAATTTGAAAATATTATGAATGCATGTTTTCAAAAGAAAGATTATGTGGTTAATAAGTTGACGGCTTGGTATACTACTTACTGAGTATTAGACTCACTCTTGTGTTTATATTTTTAAACATCCAGGTAATGAAGAAGGAGCTGCGGAGCCGGGCACTGCTGAAGAGAGAGGGGCTGATGTTTAGTGTTTCTCCGGTTCGTTGTTGTTAATGCCTTTGGTTATGGATTTAGGATGGGTCCCATGTTGGGATGTTTTGTGTTATTTACTTTAAACAATGTGGTTCTTTTGGTTATGTTGTAAACTCTATGGTGGGGCGATGGTAATGGTGTGACCTCTATGGAGGGGTGATGGTAACCCCTCATATGGGGGCTTGCCACCTTTCTTTTGGTTGTATTGTAGGGATTGAGTCTCTTTTTATGTTAGGAACTATTTATGTTAATGTTTGAATGATGGATTCTGAGAGTCCATTTCTTTTAGAATGTTGAATCAATTGCCTATTAGGTGTTCCATCCTTTTTGATTAGAAACCCAGTGCAAGTATGTCATGTCCGTGCGTATCTCACGTTACTACCGTAGCGTAGAAAAAAAAAATATAATATAGATATATAAACATCCCATAAATTAATAATAATATTAATAAAGGAAATGGAAGAAGAAAGTAAGCATCCCACCTCGCCCTGCTCATCTTGGGCGGGGTCGTGACAATAGTATACTAGTATATGTCTAGTATAATCTACATTCAACTATGTAGCTACGATAGTTTAATATATTTACTATAAACTATATACTATAGATCGATCTATGTATTAGTCTATAAATCACGATATCTCTAATACAACTATATCTATAATTAAATTATATATAACTACATACTATACAATACATGCAATATCTAGTAATGTATATATACTATATTTTTATTATCATTTATATAGTATATAATGTATATATTCAATATATCACCTTCCTAAGCATTATAGTTACTAAAGTATACAATATAGATATATTATATACTATAAATTAGTTATATATATATATATATCATATACTACCTAATGTATAGTCACATATATATAGATATAATATATATAACATACTTTTTATAACAAATCACATTTACATTGAATCATATAGTGGTATGTTCGAATAGAGATAAAATAGTTCGAACATATATTTGATCATTACTTTTGTCAATTGGAATGAATTTTCAAAGTCTTGTACAAAAGTCAAAAGCGATTGATACTATTTTGTTCAAAAGACAAATCACATATAACAATTATGTTCGAACGTAAATTACCTCTATTTAAACAGTTGTGCCTTGAAAATTATAATTAGGATACAAGTGATTAAAATTCAAAACTACCAGCTTGAATGTAATGTACTATTTGTTCGAACCTATAACATATGACTTGAACGTCAATTGCCTTGACATAAAGTACAAGCAAACTTGCGTGCTAAAATTTTTTTTCGCATTTGAACGGACAAGTCAATGTTCGTACCTTTAAATCATATATCTAGAACAAATAGAGAGGGTTGAGAGAGAGACCGTGCGAGATAGAGAGAGATTTGGGAGAGATAGTATTTGTTGGGCATTCTCTAAAAAATTGACGTATGACAAATCTAGAGAAAAGGAAAAGTTTTCCATTTTAACTTCTTGTAGTTATTGTTGGCTTATTATTTGAATTTATGTGATATATACTTGTAACAATTTGTTGGTTTATTTTATTTAATTTTTTAAGAGTGAGAGTGAGATTTGCTCGGGAAAGAGATGGATATGCAATGATGGAGAAATCTCAATGACCTACTAAAGAGAGTAAAGAGTGAGAGAGAGAGTTTTCTGACCTCCTAGAGAGTGTAAACTGTACGTATCATAGAGGAATTTCATAAATGACTTTATATTCGAAAGGCTGGTAAGGGTTTGAACCAATGGTATGTTAATGTTCTAACATACCTTTTGTATTAGTGTTCGAACGGCTGGTACATGTATGAATGCACATTTGAGTTAATGTTCAAATGGTTGGTGTGTGTTTGAATGTTTGTCTAATTTAATGTTTGAATATATGTTCGAACACTTGGGAGTAAGCATGTCTAAAGTTTTAATGACAATTTAGAATTCAAATACATAGTTTTAATGACAATTGTAATCACATTTGATTAAGCCATCTTCTATTGAGTTGTTTGATATCTTTCTCGATGTGCATTTTGAGGTAAAAGCTATGGACAATCCCAACTCTTAATATAAATGTAACACAGTTATTTATGTATATTGTTTAATGGACTTTGAGATGTAATGCATGTTGTCGATTTAATTAATAAATGTTGATTATTTAGGATTTAATGAAAATTGGGATTTAATGCATGTTGTGGATTAATTACCTAGGATTGAATCTATGTTGAGAATTCATGGATGTTGTTAATTTATTATAAGTTGTGGATTTATTACTTTGTATTTAATGCATGTTTGGGATTTAATGCACATTGTGATTAAATAATGGATATTGAGACTTAATGCATATTGTAATTAGCAAGCATGTATTTGTGTATACTTGTAATTAGCAAGCATGTTTTTGTGTATATTTATAATTAGCAACCATGTATCTGCATAGATTTAATGTATTTGTGTATATTTGTTGTAATTAGCAATCATGTATTTGTGTATATTTAATACATATATTGGTCAGTTGAGATTTATTTATATATTTGTTACAATAGTTAACTATGTGAATTTTTAAAATGTGTTGTATTTGCATTTCCACGTAACATTACCTGTTGTTAAAAAAAAATACAAGTAGTGATAATTACTCAACCATTTGATACATTAAAATATTTAGAATACTAGTTATAATTAGTAAAGTAAGTAAAAACTAGTTATAAAGATTATATCTAGAATCAAATCAAAAGGATTGTAACGTAAGTTCATGATTAGAACCTCATTTAAAATACTATTTTCATTGTTATAATTAGAATATTATATAATAATTAGTCAACAAAACAACACATTAGTTATAATTACTAAAGCAGGCAGGATACTAGTGATTAAAATTATAATTGGAATAAAATCAAAATAATGCAAATATTATACAAGTAGATAGAACTATGTATTACAAATGTTATGTGATATGGGTAAAAGAAAAAAGAAGCATGGACGGGGGTAATAATAAAATCAATAGTAAAGAAACATGGGATCATAAAAAGACGCATGTAATTCTGTCCCTAGCCAATCCCACTTAGAAGATTTGAACTTGGACCTAATCCTGTTTTGAGTCATGTTGTTTTTGTTGCTCCCAACACAGATGAAGATTTGAAATCAACAACGACGATGTCTAGGGAATAGTCTGACAAGACAGTTTCCTGGACATCCCTTTGCACGCATAATGATTTAAGACAAAAGTTTAGTTCCATATGATTTCGTTTATACCTCTTAAACAACGTTTCTCTTCCATCCCAATACACTCAAAAAATGAAACTAAACAATTATATGTCAAAATTTCCTATTACATCTAAAGTAGATGACAATAAATTTATACAAGCTTTCCGTTTTGCAGAAAATGAACGAAGAATTATTTTGATTAGGGGAAGGCCTTTCATTGTTACTGCACTGCAAAGCGTCTCCAACTGTGCAGTAAAGTAACAATGAAAGTCATGCATTTCATCAATATAATTTTCTGCAAAATGGGAAGCCTATATAGATTTCTTATCAGTTGTCTTGTAAGCTTGTAAGACGGATCATATTAAGTCTAAACCAGTTTCCCATCTTGTAGACACTGAAGGAGAATTATTATGAGGAAATGTGGGGTTTTCATTATTACATCATTGCACAATCTCTCAGACTTCAACCAGTGAAATAACAATGATATATCGATATTTTATCAAAACTAGTTATAATATACATGCATATACTTATAAAAATAACATATATTATAACTGTAACTGAAACTATATACTACACTATTGAGTATGATAGGAATATTTTATACATGTACATTGCTATCCCACTATTAATAAAATAGCATGAACATATTAGTATAGTATCCCTACGATGTATTGTAAATGTAACTATCCGTACTATATATTGATACACAACAAACCTATAACTATACACATGTAACTAATTTTAAATACGTATTGAAATTATGAATAATATATATACACATTGAATTAATTTTGTGTAATATATTTGATGATTAAGTGCTAATAAATTTTTGTTTTTTGTTACTAAATTTTTCCAGTTCAAATGTTTATAACTATTATTTATATTAAGAGTGCTGGGAGTGCTGGGCGAGTATTCACATCAAGCCTACCCGAGATCCACACCGAAAGGGTTTGGAGCCCGCCCTCACCAAGCACGCGGGCGGGTGGGCAATTCAAAAGAGAAAAACATATGTGTAGGCGGATGTCGAGTGTGGATCCCCACCCACCCAGGATACAACCATCTGCCCATATAAAATATATATATACACAAAACGACATTATTTAGTGTAAAAAAAAAACTCCTAATTAAATGACGTCGTTTTGCATCGTATTACCTTACCCCCTCCCCCACATGATTCTCCTCCTTTTTTCTAACTCTCATCCGCTCCCTCTACTCTATCTCTCCCCTCAAATATATCTTCACCTCTCGTCTCACTCCGCCGTTGTTGTCGCCATCGCCGTAGTTGTCATTGTAGGCCACTCTCTCAAATATTATCTTGTGCTCTCTATTTTCAACTGTAAGTATATTAATTCGAGACTCCAATCTAGTTTAGCGCTTCAATTTGAAATCCTAATCAGAAACCCTATACTTGATTAGGGTTTTTCAAGACTTGAAACTTTTGTGTGATCTGGTATGATTTTAAAAAATCTAAAATTTTTTATACTTCGCATTTTGTCAAGTGTTTGATAAGTATAATGGGTAGTGGTGATTGTGCTAGTATCGGTAATGATAATGCTTCTCCAAGTCCAAACAATAACACTAGTAGTACATCTCCTACAACTACCCTTACCCGAACACCTACGGGGCCACCAAAGAAAAAATTATTCCTATCGTGTGGGAACATTTTACAAAATTAGAAGATGGTGACCCCAATGACCTCTAGAAAAAATATAATTATTGTGGTGTTGTTTATGGTTATCACTATAAACGACATGGCACCTCCCAAAGAAAAAATCGTATAGAAGAACTTAAAAATATTGGAGATTACACTTAAAAAGATGAGTCTAATAAGACGTGGACTACTTGAGAAAAAATCAAAGTGATTGGATATTGAACTTAAAAAGATGGTGGATGGGACTAGTGGAGTTGTTAATTCATTGAAGGGATAGAAGCTTTTTAGTTTGATGATCATAACTAATGAGCAAACATTTTGATTTGTGGAGGGGGTTCCAAGCATACTGTAAGGACTTGGTACCTAGATTTAAAATGGAAAATACTACTTGCTCTAACAATTTTTTATTTTTTATTTTTTTTTATTTAGTGATTAAGGAAATGTTTTTTTAATAATATTGTGATTTTTTTTAATGTGTAATGGTAAAACAAAAATGAATGAAAATAAATAAATAAAAAGATCAAATAGCCTTATTGGGATCCATCCTTGGGCTACACCCTCAGCGGGTGTAGTAGGACTCATTTAAAATTCCTTCTCGCCACACGATAGTGAAGGATGTTCTTAAAGTAAATGGGCTTGAGAATGGTTTGTTAAAGAATTTATTGATGGGGAATCGGGGTAGTCCAAAGATGTAAATTGAGAAAATGTCCGAGTATTTATTGAATTCTTAAGACTTTTAGAATGTCACATGCACCATTTTTGGTTTTTTATATGTAACATCAAATGAATTTTTTCAACAAGTTTTTCAGATAAATGAGCAATTAGATGAAACATATGAAAGTGTTAATTCTCTTTTACATATTATTTATGGCATTGATGATAAGGCTTAAGTATGAGAAATATTGGAGAGACTTGAATAGAATTAACATTTTGCTATATGTTGTTATTGTTCTTGACCCACGGTACAAAATAGATAGAATAAGGGATGGGCAGATCAACTCGTGTTAAAGGTTAAAGATACCCGTAATAGGTTGTATGACGAGTTCGTTGCGTTTAATGGTGTTAATACTAAGGTTCTACAATCCACTAGATCGCCTGATCTTCTCGAAACCGGTAAGTTGAAAAAGCATAAGAGGGGTATCATATTTGGTGATACCCACAAGTTATAAAAAACTTTAAATGGTGCAACTTATTTGACTCAATACGAGGAAAGTTACCAGGTCCAAACATAGTAAGGATTGACAGATTAAGAGCTCTTTCTTGATTCTATGGTGGTAGTGCATGGTCGTTCTTAGTTGGTGGAGCAATTTGTCTGGTTAATTCCATTACTAATCGAGACCTCAGCTTGCTAACTAGTTATGCAGAGGTGCCCTTCCATCAATTCCTTTAAGTTTTAGCTTTGCGACCATACTTCTCCCGAAACCAATCACTTTGATTTCTCGTAAGGTGGCAGCGGAGTACTTAAAGCAGTCGACATTGTTTATGGTTGAGACTAGGAGGATATCTGATCCTTTTTGAGCCCCAAACTTTTGTTCATGATTAATGAAAACATATTTGGCAAATGTTTTCTTAGTTGTTCATCTTTTAGAAATCCAAGAACTTCATCTCTGAGTGTGAATTACAAATGCCCTCGACTATTCTTATTAATAATTACTCCAATCTCGAAGGAAGAAAGAAAGTGAGGCGGAAAGGCAGCCAGGACTATAAATACCTTGAGTCAGGCTTTTTTCGTCATTTTTATTATTTTTTAAGGCAGTTTTGTTAGTAGGTTTGACTATGGTAGAACATGGGAAACTATAAAATAATATAATGTCAGGTCAGGATGAGAAAATATTGACAAGGATCCAACTGTTGTCATGCACATTCCCACTTTGGCAGAGTTACACCCATATGTGGAGCAATTTGATATTTGGGTTGGTAGAAGGAAAATGCCATCAAATATTCTGTCATTAGAGAGATAGTTTATAGTATTTTGACCATCTCTATTTCTATCGTAGTCTTAGAGTCTGCATTTAGTAACAAGAGTGCATATTGGACCAATTTAGGAGTTCATTGTCTCCTAGCATAGTGGAGGCTTTGATCATGTGCACTCAGAATTGGATAGCCAATTCAGATTCAGGATATGGTGGACTTTGTGGAGAATTACGAGGATGAGGAGGTTGATCACAATGGGAGCTAAATCGTTCCTTTGTTCCACATTGTTTTATATTTATTAATAAAAATCAATTTTGATTTTAATTGTTGTAGAGACAAATTCGGGAAAAGAGATTCAATCTCAATCTACTTTGACCTCACTTTGATAATTTGATATAGGTTTGTTAATTTGTTCTTTGTAGATTGTACTTATATTATTCTTTTTTCTTAATTAGATTTATTTTCTTCTCAAGACATCATATTCTCAGTTTCATCCTTGTTTTTTTTTTTTTTCAGACTTTATTGAACACTTTGAAAATTATAAACATATTTCTAAATATTAACATTCGAATGCTAAATAATTAATATTAATTAAAGCCATTTTTAGTGCTCTCCTTTACACCTTGTAAACCAAATATACTATTGATAATTAAGGTGCATTAAAGCTACTACCATTTCGGAGACGCCCTAAGACTTTGGAACTCAATGATCATGCATGCATGGAAGAGGCAAAATGATTTCGACACGAAATACAATAAAAACTATAACGAATTCGATGACATGAACTTCTAGTACTACTTGATGTCAATGGCACTTGAAGTACTGCCTGATCATTTCTTTAATTAAAAAGGGCAGAATGAGATTAAATATTATGAATATTTATAAAAAAGGGTTTAATCAACTGCAATAGTTACATTTATAATACTAAAAGAACTTTATAATTAATGAGCTAAATCATATGTCGATCATTATTTCTTTAATTATTCACATAGTTAAGGTGGTACATTATTAGCTCTCTCTCTCTCTCTCTCTCTCTCTCTCTCTATACACACACACACAGACATATATATAGCAATATATCAGATTAATTTCATGGTTCTAGTAATTACAATATATCAAACATGCATCGATCCCCCAGCATGCAGCTCAGCTTTAAATCTTCATATAATATATTTTTTCCTCTTCTTTTCTCAGACATAAACGTCTATTTTCCCAAGCCAAAAAAGTGGCAAATCTTTACGTACGTGCGTAGCACAGCATATATAAATATATATATATATATATATATTTATATATATAAGTACTGCTCATACAGTACTGGAGGGACAAATCGAATTAGCCAATTCATGATGAGTATGGAAACCAGCGAGCTCTCCAAGTTCGTCAACCTCCTTCGCCAATTCTTCCACCTTTTCCACAATCTCCATCAATATGAACACAACGGTTGCCATCGCAAGTCCACCATCCTGATCATGATCGATATCTTGATGATCTACCAGCTTGCAATTAGTTGAGACCGAGCTTATCTCTACTCTCGTTGACTTCAAGTTTGGCACTATAGACGTCCCCGCATGGCATTTTCTCATTTTCGAAATACTCTCTCCAAGCTCTCTTAGTGTCCATGTTAGTATCAATCCAACTGCCTCGCATGGCTCTTTGATTCTCTCTTTCTGAGCTGTTGGTGGCTAGATAATGAAACAATTCAGACGAAATAAGCCGATTAATTATTTTTTAATGATCTTCGCAAAAGTTCTAATTAAGTAACAACAAAACTATTGCTTTCAGTTCTGTTTAACAGGCCGTAGATCATCAGATGCAGTATTTTAATGTCCAGTACCTGTCTTGGGGATTGAAGACAGGCTTTCAATGAAAGGATAGTTGCTGCCAACTCTCTCAGATGTTCTCCAATCTGCAAATATTTTATCCAAGGATAGTATAGCCCGAATTTTCCATGCCATGGTTCCCATTTTGCGAAATTTGCCTGAAATAAAGTGCTGCGGCATGAGCATGCAAGCTTCTTTTCGATCCCTTATAACTAAAGCTAATAATTGCTTTAACAGTGAATTTCATGGTCTTTCAGATCAGGATACTAATTAATATTACTTCTTAATATTAAAAAAATATAAATGATTATCTTTGATCTCTTCCAATCAGTTTAAACTTTTAATCATATTATAAGTAGTGATTTCACATATATATAAATATCAAAACAGAGTTTATGAGTTCGAATCTTGACTCTACTCTATATCCCATTTAATTAAATATATATTCTACGTGAGGATGATTCATGTTAAGACAAATATAAATGATTAAATCTACTTGTTTAATCTTTTAAAAAAGACAGCCGATCATCATTTTAGACTTGATATATACTTTATCAAATATAGTTAGTTATAAGAAGAAAAGCATAATACCAGTAACTCATCCTTAGATTTGGAATTCAAGACGGATTTGCATCTATTAGAATTTGCTCTAGGCTGGT
Organism: Pterocarya stenoptera; assembly: GCA_003123785.1. Lineage (NCBI taxonomy): Eukaryota > Viridiplantae > Streptophyta > Magnoliopsida > Fagales > Juglandaceae > Pterocarya > Pterocarya stenoptera. The sequence goes on from QEOT01001786.1 coordinate 110,466, forward strand.
TTTCCTTTTCGTTGGTGAAAGTAGTACTAGCAGTGTATTCCTCCAGGCATCCTGCAACAAACAGCGAGCTATCATAAATTAACTAGCTAGCATGCATGCAGAATATATAATTAGCATATATAAGATAATTATTAATTAAAGAGGTTACGCGCGTATAACGTACGTACGCACCTTCAATAGATTGAGCGAGGTGTTCAAAGTTGGAGGCAATAGAGTCATGAAGTTCATCGCTAGCCCAGATGGGGAAGACAAGCAAGCTTACAAAAATGCAGGTGACAAAACCCATACCAATTGTGGAGAGACGTTCACGTGCTAATATCATGACCTTTTCAGCACGTATCCCAGATACCACTACTAGATTGAAGGTGAGGATGAATATCATTGCTCCGTAGTCATATCTTTTCTTAATGTTTGGAACCTGTCTCACATACGTTGCAACTGCAGCTGTAATTATAAATTTTTTCCATCATTAATATATTAATCATCAATATCACAACCGTACGTACGTGATCGATCATGTGTTAATTAATTGATCTTCCAATATTAATATTCTTCTACCTAATTAAGCACGATTATATATATATATATACACATAAAGCTCTTGGCAAAAATATACGATACATCATGAGTACGTGCATGTGTTGCAACATAATTAATAAATATAAATATAAAAAACCATATATATAATAATTATAATATTGCATGCATGATTAATTAACGAGGCTCGCCCTATAGTTATGCGAGCAGTACAACTTTATAAATTAGGTGGTAATTAAGTTTCTGTAGTATGAAATAAATGAATAGATCATTATTATATATGTGAATACTGACAAAAATTAATTTAAACGCACTTATACTGCCGGCCATATTAATAATTGGCAATTAGGTATATAATCTATGGTGCTGATTTATAATTTAATATGAATATATGCCTGCCATCATGATACTTATACAATATTATATATATATATATGGTAATTTCTTTCTGAAAAAAGTAACAATAATCATATATTATAAGAATCAACTTTGATCTCGAAAATCAAAAGACAGAATAATTGCAGTGTGCAACTTCAGCATCGCACCAATATCGATGATCAACTAATAAGATTGTTTATTTTTCCTTAAATATTGGCAAAGGCATCATCATGTCAGCAGATGAGCTAAATATTGTTAAGGAAATTAGAACAATTAATAAATTTTAAAGCTTCAAATTTGATCGATCGAAACAAAGCAATTAAGAAAACTTTGATCTTTGTGAACAAATGATGATTTCCAAGAATATTATATGTATAGCTAACTCTTACCGAAGATAAAAACAGAAGCGCCAACGACAATAGCGTTGCCAATTCCACCAACTTCTTGAGCTAGAGCTGCAGCTAAACACCCGAGTCCTCCTCCTAATATAGTTCCAATTCCACGGTTCAAGCCCTTGCTGAGTGTAGCACCTGCCATGCATGCATGCATCTCATGATCAATATCATCATCCGTAACATCACAAGTAGCAGATCGGAAAATGAAATTAATTTGAAGTACTCTATATTCTTTATTTTAGACTATATATATATATAATATCATATTACGTACGATCCATGCATGATGAGTAAGTACTACATGAATTTACATGCATGAATACAATTAAACAAACCTACCTGCATAGAACTCAAAGATGACCACAACAGTCATAATAGCCCACATGGCATTTTCTCCAACTTGACTAAAAAGAGGATCCAGGAGGTAGAGAAATGAAACCAAAACCAGCGCTATTCCAACCTTGAAACTGTGAATCAGTTTTCTCATGTCCTGCTTATTTGTCTTTTCTCTAAGATTGGATATAATGGGAGGAACACAAACTTGGAGTCTATTCTTTTGATCTGATCTCAGACAGGAAAAAATGGGAAGAAGAGAAAATAACAGAAACTTCTTCTTCATCTCTTGATCAGGCCGAGCTACCCTCTGATCATGATCTCCAGCTGAGATAGATATTACAGTCGAGCCCATCGGTACTACTGAATATTCTCTCTTTATTTCTTTCCCTAGCTCTTGGCCTGACTTGAACTTCCACTTCCTTTTGAGCAGTAAGAGTTGGAGAGAAACCATATATATATACACACAGACTCACCCACACAGCAATCCATGAAATGTGAAAAGTGGGAAGAAAATAGTAATATCGGGTCGAAGACCTAAAGTGGAACAGGCCAGGCCTATGTACTCCACGAATTATAAATTCAAGGACTAAAGATTCGAGAATATGAAAAAAAAAACACAAAAAAAACCACCTTTTAGACGTAGTTTGTGCCTTTTATCCCAATGTGCACACATTATTAATTTGAACTTAGTGACCATAGTGGAACACGTATGCTTGCACGGCACGACTGTTGTTTCTTAAACAGTATATATACATATATATAAATAAATATATATATATTTATATAAATTGTGGAGGTAGCATATATAAGTCCAACACCTGATCTCTATGCATTGCGCAACGTAAACTCATCCATCCGCTGCGGATGATCATGAGGTACTTCACCCTATATTCTCATGTTAACGCTATATATCGATCTTTATTGCCAGTAGAGAGACCATCCCCCGACAAAACTTTGCTAATTTTCACCAAGCTCTTTAATTTCTAATTATTTCAATTTTCACCTTAGTAGTGTCAATGTCGTGCGGAGTTCAACGTACAGGCCATCATTCATTTAAGACCGTTCCTTGCATCATGTCTTTGCTTCTTTTGCATGTGCTTAATTAATGTATGCATATGGATCATATACCTCTTAATAATATTTACTTTGAGAAAGTATATATAGAAATATTGTTTGGTTAATAATTTATAAAGAAATTTTATAAATTACTAAACTTATAAATTAATGTAACTTGACGTGGTAAGTTATATTACAAATTTCTTTTTATTGTAAAACAGATCTAGCGTCTCACATCAAACCATATTATTAGTTGAAGAGTTTTCTTTTGTAAAACTCTTTTGCAATACTACTGTGTATACGATATTGAAACCACGGGCAGATATTATGCATTCGTTAGATATATAATAATGTGTATCTAGGATTGTTCATCCAGGCCGATTTTTTTCCTGCCCGGTCTGGAACTCAGGAAACTAAATTTCAGTTCCAAGTTGCGGCCCAAAACAAATTCGGACAGGAACCCGAGTTTCAAAACCCGGGTACATCCGGTCAGAGTACCGAGTTTTTAATGGGGAACCCTGGTTTACAACCTGGTGCTTTTTTTCTTAATTTAAATATTTTGATATTTTCAATTTGAGAAAGTTCAGTTATGATGCATCTGTCATTCTGCTGGCTGCACTTCTCACACATAGCAGAAAAAGGTCGATACACAGTCATGTATCCCGTCAATCAAGGTGGTAATTAAGAAATGAGTCGAATTCGATTAATCAAATTAGGAAGAGATGAATAGTACTGGAAGAGGCCAAGACATCATTGGCTGGCAGACTGATAAGATTAATTAAAAAATAACAATATAATATAATCCAATGTGTGAGCTTAAAAGGCAAGCCTGATAAGCATCTTATAGTATATAGATCGAGACTTTAATTAATTAAATGCCTAAATATAATACATATAGGTACGGAGAAGATCATTACACGCGGTATCCAAAAGATTCATCAAAACAAATAGTTTCAGATGGTATCAGAAATGTTTTAAGAAATATTAATTAGAAAACGTTGATACCACCCGATCCTACTAATAGTGGTCTATATCAATTCATTAAACAAAAGGATTAGTTAATTAGAAAATGATGACAACAACTCCTCCTAATTAATTAATATATAGTGCATGCCCTGATCTGTCGCATTGCGCCACTATCTTTTTGTCTGTTAACGTGGTCATCTAATTGGGCGCTATATATTTCTCTAATTAATACATGAACTCCTCCAGCTTGTAATACATAGATAGAGAGAAATGTTTTAATCACAAAAAGATTATATAGAATTAAATTTATAAGTGACGTGACTTGATGTGTTACATCAGCTAGACGATTAAAAGTTATTTTTATCATAAAGTATCACTAGATCTTATGAATTACTTGAAACCACGTCGGTTTATAATGTGCAATCCCTTTATGTTTGTAACACTTTTCATATATATACATATATATATACTTAAGGTTTTTAAAAATAATTTCATGTTATATAATGGACTGGAAACTTGTCCACGTATGTCGACACTAGTGTAAAATCACTATTTGCCCTAAAAGTTTAAGGTAATGAGAGGAGATAGAAAAATTGAGCAGACGACGAGCATAGACAATTAATCGACAATCAACATTATCCCATTTAGTTAATCTGAGAACTAAAGACAAACTAGTTCGATCTGTTTAAAGTTTTGATCTGTCTGGTAAATGTTTCTTTCACTTAACAAACACCGCGGTGCCTTTACCTCGTACATATATATATAAATCTGAGTGTGTGTGTCTCTTTCTGGCTTGAGCTAATTACTATTAGTACCTAATTTCCATTCGTCGGTGCAACTTCGACCTTTTTCCATCAGTTTCCAGGAACCAATAATACCTTAACATTTTAGGTCCTTATAAATCCTATCTGAGAGTACCGGAAAGTTGGAATCAATCTTAAATTTCTCAAGTACTAGAGCAGAAGGAAGAGAAAAAGATCTGACATTGTTGGTACCCTTCAGTGTCGACCAATCAAATCATGTACAAAAAGAGTACACTGCACGCAATTTTGGCTCCACGGTGATCAGATTGATGGCACGGGTCTAAAATTTCTTGATACTGACAATTAGAACTTTCAATTAGTTCAAAAGGCACCTGGAACGACGCACATTCATTTATTTTATGCTATTTTTTTTTAATTTCTTTTTATAAAAGTATATATATCGATGATCTATGCATGCACTAACTAGGTTTTGCGCCTTTCAATTTGTACGTACGAAATTCGTACCTGGCTAGCTTCGACCTTCCTTGCAGCCTCGTGGCACTAGTCACTACTTATCATGCGTAGGATCCACGCGTTATTGACATGCAGTACTATATAACGTGATCTGCAATGATCATTCTTTTTGAAAAAGAAGATATTGGAAGAAATTTGGCAATCCAAAAACATATACATGATATCATGTATATATATATATATATGTATGTATGTATGCATGTATGTATGTGTTAGTGTCATGTAATTATCTTTGATTCTCGTGGGGATGATGAAGATGGGTGGCCAGTCATATTCTGTGAATTTGGAATTAGAGCTTTTGGTAGTGGTATGGACATTAAACAAAAGGAGTGCTTTCCATTTTTACTTCACGAGTACTAGAATCAGAGTCAGCTTTGACATTGACAAAAACCTGCCCGTTGAAAGGGATACTCATGTTCATGATGTTGGGTAAACAACCAAGCCCCATCTCCACAATCAGATAAATAGTCCCTTGTGCTCAACATTCTGTAATGTAATTAGTAATCTTGGGGATGTTTATATATATACACAAACACACCAACTGATCCCTTCTAGGTTCTAGCTATTAATGCTTTCAAATAATGTTATATGGTCTCATGTCCATTTATGAGTATTTAATCATTTGAGCTTTTCTACTTACAAGTCGGTATAGATAACACACCATTCATAAAATTTAAGTAGCACGATTGATTTGATTTTCAAAATTCAAAAGTTTAATTTTTCTTTTTTAATCAAATCATTTTACATCAACGTTAGCGTGGATGGTGTGTGCTCCACACAAACTTGCATGCAAATAAAGTTTTTCTTTACCATTATACAAGAGGTTGAATAACAAATTATTAATCGATATTCCAAGATCAGTTATTAGTAATAATGTTACAATTACTAGATGCATGTAGTAATTAATACTCATCATATTCATTAGTATCATGTGTTGTGTGCATATATAAAAGTTTAAAGTTATTCAAGGTAACACACGATAAACTATAGCATTTGGTGGAGTGGCTCTATAGTTTTAGAATGAAACATGTTATAACACATGCAATATGAAAACATGCATGACATCAGTACTTGGCTCATGATTGATCATGTGTATGCATGATGCATGATCACAAATCATTCATATAACATATATATTCTTGCAAGAATATATATCTCGTAGGATCAAAGAAGGGAACATATATATATCACTATAAGAAAACTGCTTATTTATAACCAGTTATTTCCAACGAAATGATTACTATAATTTCTAGCTAAAATTGGTTTGTTTTTGCTACGAACAATCATTTTGGTCGCAAAAAAAAAAATAGTCACAAATATCTGTTTTTCTTGTATTGCATATACATTATCGGTAGAATACTTTGTATTTAACTTCTTAACAAAAATAAAAATAAAAAGATAAAAGAAATTAAAGCATAGTGGTCGGCCGGATGGATATTTTTTGTTATTCAAACTGATGTAATGACTTACACACATGAGATATTTATATATATAATATTTATATATATTATATTATATATAATTAGTGTCATGACCGGACTTATGGTCATAGGGAAAATCTAAGCGTAGTCATCACCGAGAAGATACGAATAATTTTTATTTTTATTTTAAAAGGAGAAGATACGAATAATTTGGGATTAATTAGTACTGTTAAAAGCTGGATGCATGAGTACTTTCTAAGCAAGGTGTACCTACCTAGGTATTATATACATGATAGTCAAGATGAGCGCCTGCAGCTTTAATTTCCATATATAATTAATGGATTGATGTTAATTGGAAGTATATCATTCCTTAATTAATTATTTAATTTGTGGAGTAGCCACTGTGCGTGTGTTGTAGTCATGTTACGATCGACGAGTGCGACGAAACTAAGGTCAGGGCTAGCACTTTTATACCTACCTACCTACCTACATACCTATATATATACACACACATATACATAGGAGTTGATCTACGGACCAAATTAAACAACATGCATATATATATATATGTATATATCATGAAATACTACATCCACAAAGAGATTATATGACAAAAATAAATTTACAAATTGATGTGACTTGATGTTATTATCCTGAAGGTTAAATGTTTAACCAAATTAGTATCCAACAATCTTAGAGCTTTTGGATCAATAGTTGGGTATTTAACAATTGGTATCAGAGCAGGGGCTACGTCACGGCCGGTTCAAGTTATGGAGAGGGTGATCTATAACCTAGATTAAATGCTTTGGTACTATGTATAGGTATAGTGTTAAGTCATTGAATACTGATAGATGAGTGAAACCGTCAAAAGGGAAATGGCTACTACTGAATTAGTGTCGATAGAGTGGGCCACCGTGGACGTCGGATTCGAAAGCATGGTGGAATATTATGATCCTGAGGGTTAAAGGTTTAACCAAATTAATATATATCCAACATTCGACTTAGGACTTTTGGATCAATGGTTTGGCTTTTAACACTTGAAGTGATACATTAAATCTACTTACAACAAAAGTAGCTTTACAATCTATAACGTATTATATATATCAAATTACATCTATTTGTAAATTTATTTTTATGTGATCTCTTTATATCTAAAGTATTTCTCTACATGTATATAGGGTTAATTACTAGGAGGTGGCGGAGGAAATGTACTGTGGCTTGACAGTAATTGGGATCGCTTATGCATGCGTGCATGGCTCATGATCTACCATATATATAATATAGCAACTTAATTAGTTTGAAGTATGGACGGACGGACGTGTCGATCGCCGGCCAGTGGAGGTGGCGTGTGGAATTAATACAACTTTGAGTGAGTTAGTATTATAAATGATCCTTTCTTAAAAATTAGGACGAAAGTACTACTACCATACTTATTGTACTGTTAGGTCGCGTTATCTCTTAAAAAATATCAGATATTGGATCATTGACCTAAATATTATATATAATTAATGTAATTTTACATGAATTTCACTTTCTCATGACTGTTTATCCGGGTTCCAGCTCAGAAACTCATGTATACCCGGATCGAAATCCGGATTTTAAATTTGGGCCGGAACTCAGATCGGGTCAACCCGGGTCATAAAACCTGAATCCGGAACCGGATTTGGTCCAAGCCGGAATCCCGTTTTTCGGGTTCCGAACCAAGTCAAGAAAAAATCCGACTTGAATGAACAGTCTTACTCTCTCTAGATTAACAATTCAAGAAAACTAAAACATAATCAATTAATAGCGCGAATTGATCATGACCATAATTGAATAAGATCATATATATATATATATATATATAGCACACGTAAGAAATAAAACTATATAGGTATAAGGGATAATTCCGACCAAGAGGCCGTGCGGAAAGAAAGAAATAAAACTATCGACAATGGCTATCATGTATGAAAAGGGCCGGATATATAGGAACAGAAGATTGGTGAGGGAAAAAAAAAAACGGATTTTAGGGGTTTTACGCGCGACATCATGTTTATAAGTAAAAGTTTTTCTAATCTTTGAGAATATTTTGAGGAAAAAAAAAAGGGTAGTGATAGAATTAGTACTCAAGTAGTGCATTTCAAGTTTATTTTTTTATTATTTTATTTTAAGTATTTTTTAAACATCCTTAATTACTAGCTAAGAAAAAATTAAAAAAATATGTAACTTTACTAATGTTTATCACTTCCTTAATCATTAAGTAAAATTAAAAATTAAAAAAAAATCAAATACTAAAAAATAGTAGATGGATATAAATAATAAAGTAATAATCCTATCATTTTATAAAGATGTATTTTTGGACAAAAAAAAAAAAAAAATGTAATCTGGACTACAATCCTGCAGCATGGCGACTATCTTTTGTACATAGGTCTGCTAATAAAGTTGCTCACATAGCCAGCTAAGTAATTGGAAATCAGTGATGTTCGTGAAAAAGTCTGGTTAGAGCATGGTGATCCTGTTGTGGTTATAAATCCTGTTATGGATGATTTAGCTTGTATGGTTTTATAAGTTTATCTCATCAATGAATTTTACTGTTTCCTTTCAAAATAATTAAAGAAATTAAAACTTAAAAAATGAAAACTAATAACCTATTTATTATCTTTTCCGATCGAAATGATAGCAATTCAGAATTTTTTTTTTTCCAAAAAAACAACTAATTATTAAGAAGCATATTATTTTTTAATTTTTTCTAAAAAAAATTTAAAAAGCTGGCCGGGTGAATCATCATGTGTGGCCAACCTCGACAAAACCTAGCTACCTAGCTCCTGCTTGCTTAATTGGCCGCCGAGGCATGGAAAAAAGTACTAGAATTTCTTGTCTCAGGGGGCAAATGAGGTTGGGACGTACGCATGATGCATGCAATCCAGTAACAAATTTCAAGTACATAATGAGAACTGATGAGTAAGCTAGGGGATAGCAGGCTTCTTTTTTCATTTTTAGGCGAAATATTTTAGTTTTTGAGATAACATTACTGATCTTTACAACTGGGTGGGTTTGGATGTTGAAATGAGTTGAGTTGAGTTGAGTTGAGATGATAAAATATTATTAGAATATTATTTTTTAATATTAAAGTTATTTTAAAATTTGAAAAAGTTGAATTGTTTATTATATTTTGTATTGGGATTTGAAAAAGGTGTAATGATGAATTGAGATAAGTTGAGATGAGTTGAAGTGAGTTTGGGATCCAAACGCACCCTTAATTTCCAAAACGTAATTAAAAAAAATCATTAATGAGAACATAAATATGAATATCATGTATAAACCAATGGAATCCAAAAATCAGAGAAATACAAATTAATATATATTATATATATATATATATATATAATCAACCCACATCGACTTATAAGGTCATGTTTAAATCCGATTAAAAGCTTTATTTCCTAATAAACAACTTTGATCAATAGGATCATCGAAAATAATTTGAAAATTTTAAGAGACCTAAATAATTAAGAAAGTTTTGTACCTAATTATAACAATACATGACTAAATTGCTTTTAATTTATTTTTGCATAATAATTTTAAAAACAAATAGATTGTAGGTTAAACATGTTAGATATTTGGGTTAATTACATTTTGTCCCCTTAAATTTTCACTCAATTCACAATGTACTTCCAAAACTACTAATTGCATCAGAGTGGACCCTCAAACTTTCAAAACTTCACAATCCCCTCATTCCGTCTACCAGCAGCGTTAAATTTAACAAAAATTCACTGTACGTGCTGCTCACGTGCATAACATTTACTGCAAAGATGTAATTTTCATCTAATTTATTATCATTGACCAAAGAAAATATAAAATAATATATGCAATCAATTAATTAATAATAAATCATAAATCATTACATGATTTTTTTATTACTTTAGATATGGTTAATGAATATCAAATAATTTCTATGTATACAAAATTTCATTGTGTACATAAATTATTCATACTTGCTTGCAATGCTTAGGTATAAAATAATTTTATAAACGGTTAATGATTAATGATTTATTATTAATTGATAACATATATTATTTTATATTTTATATGGTCAATGATAATAAATTAGATAAAAATTATATCTTTGTAATGAATTTTTATTAAATTTAACGTTGTTGGTAGATGAAATGGGAGATTAGAAAGTTTTCAAAATTCGATAGTCTACTTTAATACAATTAGTAGTTTAAAAAATATATTATAAATTGAGTAAAAGTTTAAGAGAGTAAAATATAATTAATCCTAGATATTTTAAAAGTTCATCAACTACATGAAAATAACTATTTTTGCAAAGCCCCTCAGCCAGCTAGTTATTAGGGACCCCATGAAAGTTCCAATATCTGATCTACAACTAGCTATAGGCACGGCCTATTGTCTGAGCTCCTCTATACATATTGTGTGCCTATTTTATGAAAAATTATAGTTTGATTATCTCTGTTACGAAAAATTAAGAAATGGTCGAAAGTTTTTGACAAGAGGTTTTTGATATTTAAGATGTTAGCTAGAGTATATATATATATATATATATATATATATGTATTGAAAATCATTTTTTTTAAGTGATTTAACTATAAATAGATTCCATAAAAGTAAATTCATATATTGACTTAGTTTGATATGATATCACTACAACATAATTTTTTTTTTGTGACAGAGAAAACCGTCACCAAAAATCAAAGAAATGTCACTAAAGACATTTGGTGACGGTTTGAGATCGTTACCACGACTGTCACCTAATGTGTATCACAGAATATATTTAGTGACATTTTACTGTTAAACCGTCACTAAAAATATTTTTAGTGTCGGTTAGAGTTGTTCCGTTTGGAGTGACGTTCGAATATTATATTTTTTTGTGACGCTTGAAAACTGTCACAGAAAGTAACGTTCGGATGTAAATTTTTACGTCCAAACGCCAACCCGAGCAATTTACGTTCGAATGTCATAAGTTGACGTTCGTTGATTGATTATAGTTCGAACGTATAATATTTGCATTCAGACATTAATATGTTTGAACGCATTAAACGTTCGAATTTATGTTCCAACGTTATGGGAACACAATCCGAACGTAACGATGATAACGTTCGGAGGTGTGTTCGAATGTTAATCGTCAAATCGTGTATTTACGTTTGAACGTGTGTTCGAACGTGAGATCTTGTTGGAACGTTTTTTTTTTTATATTCAAACGTACAGATCAAAAATATACTAAATTCATAAAATTAAGAATTTAAGAAATATATTAATTGTATCATATTACACACCATAAATATTCTACAACTAATAATGTCTCAAAAAGTTCTAAAATTAGATAGTAAAAGTTATATACATGAATTAAAGTGAGAGAATTCATTTCTTCTTTCCTCACCCACTACGCTTCTGTTGCAAAGACATAACACGCTCCATTTGCACCATCATCTCCCGCTGCACTTGCTGTTGGACTTCATTGTGCATTCTTTCTTTCTGGTCTTTCTGTTGGTCCTAAACGCGTCTCTAAATGAGATTGTCGCTCTAAGAGGGACTCCAACTCTTGTTGCCTCGACCTCATATACTCATTCTCGCGTCGTGCGGCTTCCAAATCTTTGGTAAGATTATTAATTTGTGAAGTTTGAGGATGAGAATGATGAACTAGAATGCTTGAAAGATTGTCCCAAACCTCTTGTCATACTAGAGTTGGGCCCGAGCAATTGCATGAATATGTCTATGTCACTCGGAGAGGATTTTCCAAAAACTGACTGTATCTCCATCATTTTTTTCCTGTCATGCCAAAGAAAACACACAATAAGTAACGTATTAAAAGAAATAAAAAATAAAATTTTCACATGTTGCATAATTTATTTAACAAAAATAACAATGCTTACATAATTATCTGTAGCGACAGGATCCATCCACTCACTACTCTTATTAGTGTGAGCAGCAGCGTAGACATGAATGAGGAAAAAGTTTTCTGGATCATCACGTTTCTAACAAAACCACATTAGCAATTTTAAAAAGATAATAGTAGTACTTAAATAAAAATAGTTAAATAAATAAATATATTCTATAATATTATTAATTACCATTTTTTCAGTAAGACGGTAGAATGATATTGAACCAGCATGATGGTGGACAGTCAAAGCGGATCTATTATTAGCATTCGTAGAACTTAAATACTACAAAATTAATTAAGAATGTTAATTGATATATATATACATAAAATATATAGCCCAAATATATATATGTAAATAATCATTAGATATTATTAATCTATAATACCTGATAATCTGAAGTTGCGAAAAGATCACAACACTTTCTCCAATCGTCTAACTTCATCTGCTGGAAAGGGGATTACGCAGCCTCTTCAACCGTCCTAAACTTCTTGAAGTGGTCATGACATCGTCCCTTGTGACGTCGGAATACTGTAGCCATCAACCCATTCACAGTTCGCAAATCCTCGCTACGACCAAAGTTGAGTTCGAATTCATCCTAATAAGCGAATTACGTCAAAAATATAATATACTAATATAGTATACAACAAATGTACCCTCAACGTAAACTCACCAGCACACGGCTCTGAATGTGCTCCTTAATCTCGAGCAAAACATCTCGCCATGATCGCACATAAAATGGAGTATAAGTTCGGACAACTGTACCAATATATAAGGAAATCATTACTGCACTATCAACCACGCCTCCAGTGAAATTATCAGGAATGTTGACCTTGAGTTTTTCATGCCTTCGACATTTCTCAAGAGAAATGCCATGTGTATAACCACGACCGCGACAAGCGAATGTATCAACTATTAGATATAATATAATATTATCTATATAGTTATTGAGATAAAAGTATTGATATATAATTAACTATGTTGTTATTTTTTTATTGGTAGGTGTCGACTGATTGTTGTTCTCTTGTGTCTGCATTTGATCTTCAGGAGGGAAACACTCGAGTGGGGAGTCCTCAATAGGTTCGGGACTTGGACTAGGCGGAGGGGGTAAATTTCTTCGTTGTCAGTTTTGCGGCATCCTTGAGGCATGATTAATGTGATAAAGAAAATTAATTAGAAAAAATTATTGAAAAGTTAAATATTTTATAGTTACCTAAATGAATAAAATATTTAATACTTTTATTCTTCATCTTCGGATGTATTTTTCATGCTTGTTTCAGAATCTCTCTCAATAGCATTTTCGTCGTCGTCATCAACCTCTTCTTCGTCCTCCTTATCCACTTCCTCTCCGGATTCTGCTTCTTCTTCTTCTTCTGACTCTTCTCCTTCTTCTTCTTCTTCACTAACTTGAATTGAATGATCATTTAATACGGACGGGTCAAGAAGGACGGGTGAGACATCATCTCTACACAAGGGGAACAACTCGAGTGCACCGAGGTCAACAAACAAGTTAATACTCTCTCCATCTTCTGGGTAGGCCTCTACTATCGGAATGTCATCTTCATCTCTACTATTCTCGTAATCCGTACTCGTTCCTGCTTCATAAATATTTCGAGGGATAAATTTTTGTACTTCTTGCCAAGTTATCTCTCCGCTATCTTCATCAACACTTTTCATTGGATCAATCAAGTAATAGACTTGGATAGCTTGACAAGCCAATACGAATGGATCATCTTCGTACCATTTAGATACGGTATTAAGACTCATAAAGTTATTATCCCTTTGTATCAACATCCGACCACCGCCTAAGTTCTACCAATCACACTTAAAGACATATGTTACAGACCCACCCAAATATTTCAATCCGATAATATCACATATGACACCATAATAGTCAATATCGTCTATTCCATGACTTCCCTCGACCAACACACCACAGTTTTGAGTCTTTCTATTACGTTCACGGTCTAGAGTATAGAATCTATAACCTCGAACCGAGCATGCAGTGTATCGAAGTGCTCTATTAGAGGAACCATGGGCCAATGCATACAATTCAGAAGAAACTGATCCGGAATCATGAGCACATTGTTCTAAAATCTATCAATTTCAATAATATATACGTATTAAAAGTAACCCAGAATTAAAACATTATAAATCAAATAATCACAATGTAGTTTTAGTTCATACACATTGTTCAAACAATTCAGAAAATTCTTCCTCGTGTCTTGCCTCTATATTCTCTACGCATTCCATCTTAAGTTTATCCATGTGATCATTGTATATACGTGCAAAAGAAAATAATATTTTGAGCACAAAAGTTATAATTAAACGACATTTGATTATAATGTCTCAAAGCATGCAACAACATACCTGAGATAGCAATCAATCTCTCGACAATTATTTCACACGTACCAACGAACTTTAGCCAACTCTCTATCAATTTAATCATAATCTGTTTGTACACCTAAGGGTCGTACATTCTAGGAAAACACTGATAGGTCACGAGGAGGCGGAGCTTCAAGATCAGCATTTCGCTCTTGACGATTAAATCGTATCTCAACACCAAGAAAATATAGAGAGCAAAATGTTAACCATTCATCGTGTATATAGGCCTCTGCTATTGAACCCTCAGCTCTAGCTTTATTCCTAACAGTGAACTTTAAACGACCCAAATATCTTTTAACTGGATACATCCAACGGAACTTTATCGGACCACCCAATAATACCTCTCGGGGTAAGTGCATTGTTAAATGGACCATGACATCAAAAAATAATGGTGAAAAATTCTGCTCAAATTTATAAAGTATGCTAACAATATCTTCTTCCATCTTCTGCAACATATCTCGATTTACTACTCGAGCGTATAAATCTTTAAAAAACATACATAGTTCAGTAATGGCGACACGTACATTACATGTCAGTTTCCCACGAATTCCCACAGGTAATAACTTCTGCAAAAGAACGTGACTGTCATGACTTTTTAATCCATTAATTTTTCAATCAATAGGACTCACGCATCTACCGATATTTGAGGCATAACCATCTGGCAACTTCACACCTTGCAACCATTTGCAGAAATCGATCCTCTCCTCCCTGGTCATCATAAAACATGCATGCAGCATGATCACCCTATTGCCGTCCACTCGCAAATGTAGATTATGTTTAATTCCCATTATCTCAAAATCTTTCCTTGTCTTGATCGTGTTCTTTGTCTTTTTATTAATGCTCATCAATGTACCCAGTATATTATCACATGTATTCTTCTCTATGCGTATTACATCCAAACTATGTCGCAACATGCAGGACGACCAATATGGCAAGTAAAAAAAAAATACTACGTTTTGTCTAATTCAATTCTGCTTCACCTCTTTTTCTTTTATTCTTACCCCAGCCTTTGCCAAAATTGTTCGCTCTAATATGTTCCAGTTGTTCCACTATCTCTTCTCCAGATAACTCATTTGGTGCAATTCTGTCCTCTACTCTCCCATCAAACTTAGCACATTCGCTTCTCCATGCATGATTTGGTGGTAGATAACGTCAATGACTCATGAAGCACAACTTTTGAGAATATGTTAACCACTCACTAGCAGTTTTTTTATTACATGTCGGGCATGCTAACTTCCTTTTAGTACTCCAACCGGAAAGATTTCCATATGCCGGAAAGTCATTTATGGTCCACAATACTATAGCATACATCTGAAAAGTTGTCGACGTGGATGCATCATACGTTATGACGCCTGTTTCCCATAACTCTTTCAACTCTTCAATCAACGGCTGCATGAATATATCAATGTCATTCACAAGTGATCTCGGGCCGGGAATAAGTAACGTTAACAAAAAGTTTGGTGCCTTCATGCATCTCCATGGCGGAAGATTGTACGAAATCAACACTACGGGCCAAGTGCTATAACTTGTACTCATATTCCCAAAAGGGTTGAATCTATCGGTAGTGAGTCCCAAACGCTAGGGGTGAAAACCAACGTTGTCGGCACGGTTTTTGGGCAAAACCGATGCCGACCAATGTCTGAAAAAGTGGGGGAGCCACCGACCATAACCGGTCGATGGGGAGGAGGAAACCGATCGAGCGGTTCTCTGGCGGTTCTCGGTCAGCGTCGGTTCCGCTGCCGGCGATTATCTACTGAGAGAATAATGAGAGAGAGAGAGAGTTGCATAGGAGAGAGAGAGAGAGTTACAGAGGAGAGAGAGAGTTATAGAGGAGAGATTTGAATTCGGGAAAAAGAACTGGGGAAGAAGAAGAAGCATCTCGAAACGACGCCGTTCCACTAAACGACGGCGTTCCACTTAAGTGGAACGGCGTCGTTTCAAACTTATTTTTTTTCTTACGTTCTTAATAAAATGACGCCATTTGATTTAATTCCAAACGGCGTCGTTTCCACAATCTGTTGTAACACTTATTAACTAAAACAGCACCGTTCCACTTAAACTTAAGTGGAACGACGTCTTTTTAACAAGGGAATATTAAAAAAAAAAATAGTTTTGTTATATCGGTCGGTTCAGCGGTCCGGTCCAGCTTCAAACCAGGACCGAACCGCTGAACGTCGATTTCTTGAAATTTCCACCGCACGCCGACCGGTTCTCCACCGGTTCCGGCCGGTTCCTGACACGTCCGGTCAGTTCGCGTCGGTGGCGACCGGTGGCGTCGGTTTTTGTATAGCCCTACCAAACGCACGTTCCGAGCCTCTATCCCAAACTCTGGGAATTGATCATCGAAAGATTTCCATGCAAGTGAATCAGCTGGGTGCCTCATATATGCGTTATTCTTAACTCTTTTCTCCTCGTGCCACCTCATATCAACAGCTGTTTTTTTATACATATATAGTCTTTGCAACTTAGGTCTCAAGGAAAAATATCGCAATACCTTAACAGGCACATTTTTCTTGGCCTTCCACCTAGAATCTCCTTATACAGGATATGCTTCTTTTCTTTCGTTCTCATTTAAGAACAAAACACAATCATTCTTGCATACATGTATTGACTTGTATTCAAACCTTAATCCCTTTCTTAACTATTTCGTTTCATAAAAGTTCTTTGGTAATGCATACCCATTGGGAAGCACCTCATTAAATAAGTCCAATACCATGTTTATTGCTTTCGTCGACATCCCACACAATGACTTAATATAAAGCAACCGCACAATAAATGACATTTTGGAATGTTTTGTGTAGCCTAGATAAAGCTCGCATTTTGCATCTTCCCACATTGCAGCAAAGTTTTCAGAATCACTCCCTCGACCACTTGAGCCATTATTGTCTACGTCATCCATAAACATCCCAGTTTCAATGTCACCCAACATCTCCTCCATCTCATCCCGCTCATAAACATCATCCATGTCTCCCAAATAATTTGGATAACCGAACAATGCATCTGCTAACTGTGCATATGTCTCACCATGCAATACCCATCGGGTATACCCCAGATCCATACCGTTCACAAATATATGACTTTTAACTTCAGCCAATGCTATTGCACATAAATTTTTACACTCTCGACATGGACACTTAATGCAACCACGACTATCAGCAGAGCCTTGAGCAAAATCAATGAAAGTTCTTACTCCACGCGCATAGGCTGCATAATCTGTTCCAAGTCTATCGTCTAGATGCATCCAACTTTTGTCCATTTCTAAAAAGTTCTATCTATTAGTAACACTTAATGTACATTGAAAATTCACATGTATGTAATGCTTCAATTGCCACTGCTAATTTTTATAAAGGTAGTTGGTCCTATCCCATTCGAGATTATATTATCCATATTGATATTCTGTCACTCTATTACTATTCACGTCAGTAGAAATTTCGGCAGCACCTCCCCATAGTTCTCCAAGTATACATATTTATTAAGAGGGATTGTGACCCTACGAACAGTATACCCGAAGAACAGTAGAGGAAGATACTGAAACTTCATACTACACATGTTCAGTGGGAGTAACAAGAATGTGCAATACAGATGATATAATCCCAAACTGTCCACACTGGACAATTCAGAATTAGTGCACACCTAAATGTACACTAATTCCTGAACGGATTTAAGGTTATTTATGCAATATCACACATATTCATTCAAAAACCACATGAATCTTATATATACTAAAAATGTTAGAATTAGTAATGTTAAAAACATTTGGAAGTCTTATATTGTTGAACTAGATAGAGATTTACTAAATATGTTGGTGCACCTACCGACATATGTACACAACGAGGGGTAATGATCTTAAAGAAATGTCTAAACTTTAGTCTAAGTACTTAACTGTCACAAACTTTCTGGCCTTTACAACTCTCAAGGCCAGAGAGACTTTGAGAGTCAAGTAATTTAACAGATATTTCTTCAAGATCATTTTTCCTCATTATATAATATTAACGAGTTATTTATTTATTATCATTTTTCCTTGTATATATTTATTATACTTAGTGTTATCCCTCTAAGTTGTTATAAGTCCAATATTATAACTAATTAGACTTATTTATTTTTTATATACAAAATATCTGAGCTTATTTATTATACATAGTGTATTATACCTCTAAATTCAACAAATAAAATATCAACATAACAAAATATTTCTAAACATATTCATTCATCAATAACAATATTCACAACATTTAAAATTCTCACAACTTTCCAACAACAATATAAATAAACATTTCACAATATTATTTCCATATTTCAAAAATTAATTGTTTCCACATTTCAACAACACAATTATTTCCACAACAAAATTTTCTAAACCTCACAATATTCCAACAACAATATTCATAAACATTTATATTCATCAATAAACACAATAAACTCACAAAAGTCCATTATAATTATACTTAATAAACATTTAATAATCACATGCATCTCATATATATCCATATCCCTCTAAGTGTCTAAACCTCACAATATTCTCACAACAATATATTATACATATTAATTCATCAATAAACACCATAAATTCACAATATATTCACAAAAATTCATAAACAATAATATTTCTAATTAATCTATAACACAATATTACCACAATTTCATAATATTTTCACCACAAAATTCATAAACATAATAACTAAAGTTTAGAAATATACCTAACACTTTTTAATATCCTCTTAGAAAATATAAGTTTTGAAGTTGCCAAAATAACCAATCCTTCAAAAAAAAAAAAAAAAAACAATACTAATTTCTTAGAGACATACATATTTATAAAAATAAAAATAACAAGAGAAATAGTCTAAATTAAAAATAATGGAAGAAATTAATGTTTTTCCTTACCAAAACACTTCCAAAATCTTCACCATCTTTCACTCTATCCCTCTCTCACACAACTCTCTCTCACTCTTGTTGTAATTGACCTCTCACTCTCACTCTAACCCTCTATCTCACTGAACCCCTCTCTCAACACTCTCTCCTCGCTATTTCGCGATTTCTACTTCCCTCCCATGCGTGACTTCATGTAAAAACATTTCATTTCAAATAACGTTCGAACGTTACTTCCTACCAGTTAAATTTTCAATATTTTCGTTCGAACATTTAAATAAAACATTCGAACGTTAAAGCTCACCACATAAAACAATAATTGAGTGGCAAAATTCCCGCTAACCATTTATTAATGTTCGAACGTACATAACGTAACGTCCGAACAATGCAATTGAGTGGGAAATTTCCCACCAAAAATTTAGAACGTTCGAACGTAACTAACTAACGTTAGAACGATAAAAATTCAGAAAATTAAGTTAATTTTTTGTTTGTTTTTAATGTTATATAATATAATATAGTTACTATATATATACTATATTTAAAATATATTATATATTATATGTTTTAACTATATTTAAAACATATAAATAGTTACTATTACATAATATATTAATGTTATTAATATATTATAGTTATTATATATATATACTATATTTAAAACATATAAATAGTTACTATTATATATTAATGTTATTAATATATTATAGTTACTATATATATATACTATATTTAAAATATATAAATAGTTACTATTATACATTAATGTTATTAATATAATATAGTTACTAATATAGTCTATATTTAAAACATATAAATAGTTACTATGATATATTAATGTTATTTATATATTATAGTTACTATATATATACTATATTTAAAACAAATAAATAGTTACTATTACATAATATATTAATGTTATTAATATATTATAGTTACTATATATATACTATATTTAAAACATATAAATAGTTACTATTGCAGAATATATTAATGTTATTAATATATTATAGTTACTATATATATACTATATTTAAAACATAAAAATAGTTACTATTATACATTAATGTTATTAATATATTATAGTTACTAATATAGTCTATATTTAAAACATATAAATAGTTACTATTATATATTTAATGTTATTAATATATTACAGTTACTATATATACTATATTTAAAACATATAAATAGTTACTACTACATATTAATGTAATATAATATTTATTAACGTTCCAACGTTTCATTCCTCGTTGGAACGTTAATACAGATAACGTTCGAACGTTATAATTTATTAACGTTCCAACATATTTGAAACGTTGAAACATTAGTAAACATAACGTTCCAACGTATTTGCAACGTCCAAACGTTAATAAATATAACGTTCGAACGTTAACTGTATATAAATCCAAAACCGAACGCCCGAAACTCATTTCTCGATTTTCTTCCGTTTCGACGCCGCACTCCTCCGTCACCGCCGCCGTCAAACTCCGCCACAACCGTCACTAAAAGGTACTCATCTCTATTTTATCTAAAAGTAGATATTTTATTTATCGATTTGGATCGATTTGTATTAAAACTGAAATCCGTGGTGGCCGGATTTTCAACTCGATTTTTCGGATACCACGGGTTACCATTGGCTAAAAGGTCACCGTATAAATGTTCCTTGAAATGTATACTTCATTTCTACGGTGACCTTTCAGCATTTAGCCTAGTAGAAATAGGATTTGGAGCTTTCGAGAATGGCTACTCAGCCATTCCGTCCTGTAAGGTTCAAACGTTACACCAATACGTTCGAATGTATGCAGTTTCAATTTCCTAACAGTTAGCCTTCCACGTCCGGACGTTACTACATTTACGTTCGATAGTGTAATTGAACGTTTGGACGTAAGTTTTTTTAATTTTTTTAAATATTTTTAACAATTTAACGTCTAAACGTATATTTATAACGTTCGAACGTATAACATTTAAATTTATGATACGTTCTATGTTCGGACGTTCAGTTAAATGTCCGAACGTTATATCTTTACGTTCGAATGTTAGTAATATACGTCCGATCGTTTCATTGTAACGTTCAGACGTATATTTTCTATGTTCGAACTTTAATGCAAATCAGTTTAATATTAAGACAAATATGCATTACTCACAATTTTGTTTCATTTTCTATTTTCAGAAGGTGGCTCATCCTTTGCATTCAAGGAAACGAGAGAGGGAATGAGCCACTCAAGACACTGCTCGGATCGGGTCTCGTACTGTTATGGTTGAGCGACAGGCCCTAATCAACGAGTTCGACGAGCTCACCTGGGAGCAGACCAACCTGAGAGATGTCTTCCTCAGTAGAGGCTGGGGAAATATGGGATAAGGCATATCCCTCTATGGTTTAGGAGTTATACATGGAGATGTGCTCCATGCCTCAGCACGCATCCTCTCACACCATGACTGTACGATATGTGACATTTGAGTTTTCAGCTGATGTCATCGCCGACTACCTCGGGATTCATTGAGGAGTTCAGACATTGACTGAGGCAGATGTAGGCACTTTTGCATCATTTACTGGCCCACTTGATGCATCATCAGCCAGATATGGAGACCAGTCAGAGGCCGAGGGTGCTGAGCCTTCGGCTATGAATGACGACCGAGACGAGGATTTATACATCCTCATCGGGAGAGACCGCATGCAGCTCGAGAGGCCGAACTCCTTCCACCAAAATCATTTGCTACCGTTCTTCCGTATGTTGCATCTTATAGTTGCAACAAACATAGATCCTGTGGCACATAAGACCACATTTAGTCGGACTCGGGTACAGTTTTTTATACGGGTGGCACATAGAGATGCCATAGATTTGCCCCTCCTCATCTTTAACAGGATCCGTTACGAGGCGAGCATCGTCTCCACGGACAATCTCTTATACGGTGTCCTACTCAGCCGGCTACTACTTGCTCGGGGAGTGCCAACCCAGCCTTTAGAGCTAGCCAAATTATTAGCTGAGCCCCTTGACATGACCACTCAACGACGTAGCATTGGACAGGCGAGGGGACGTCGGCCACCCCTGTAGCGGATCTAGTTCCTCCAACGCAGCCTTAGCTTAGTGTGGGGAGTAGTGGTCAGCAGCCGACCAATACATCTAAGGGAGATGTGCGGCCTGCTTAGGTTGATGCAGTGATCTCGCAGTTGACTGTGCATATCGATCGTTCGATCGATGAACGGCTCGCGTCTCTAGAGCCGTCTGTCGCCGAGATGTCACACTGTGTACACATCCTCAACGACAAGATTGATACCTTGATTGAGGAGGTACGGGCCTTTACGACTTTTCCGGACGGCGATACTATCTGAGTGTTGTTTATATTCAGTTATCATATTTTATGTATTTTGTTTTTAATATTTGTAACGAACAATATTATTTAATATATCTAGGGTTTTTTAATTACAATTCTCAATCTTTTTTAATGTTATATTTTTCAACTTCAATACTAAATCACTGCACTTCAAATATACATAAACATAAATATATATTTAAATATGTATATATAAATATATACATATTATATATATAAACATAAGTTTGTATATATATATAAACATAAATATTTAAAATATATATAAATATATAATTATATTTTGCAAATTGTGTATATATAAATGTATACAAGTCAATTTTTTAGACTTGTATACAAATTATGCAATATAAAAACCACATAAATTTAAAATTAGAACATGTTTAATTTAAATTTATAAGTAACGTTCGAACGTTAATTACTAAAGTTTGAACGTTTGCGCCAAAAAATTTCATGTTTGCACGTACATAGCCACATGTCCGAACGTATTTGTGATGTTCGATCATAATTTTCTCATTCGTTGGAACGTAAAAAAAATCTCATCTGTCTTTAGTAACGGTTTTCAAAAATCATCACAGAAAATACCTTTTAGTGACGGTTTATAGACTGTCACAAATTCCAAACTGTCACTAAAAATCAAATGTGTTGTAGTATATATTAGATTATAAAATTATTTTTATTATAAAATAGATCTAAAGTATTATATAAATTAAACTATACCAATTTGTGAATTTATTTTTATAAAATTTCTTCCTAATTATAATACTTTTTTTTTCAAACCTCGGGAGAGTTGTGAAAGATTCCACTAATCCCTGTCGATCGAGAAATTGTACGTTCCTTGTATATATAATTCTTTGTACGTACCAAACAAAATATCCGTGCCACGGAAATTGATCATAATTTGTGGTACTCTTCATGACTGACCTTACTGCATCCATCGTCAATATTAGTGTTGATTGTCTCCTTCTTCCACATTAATATTAACCAGAAATTGGATCCACTGCAGTCATATCAGTATATATGTTGTGTGTATATATATAGTTGTTGCTCCGTCATCCATTTCAAATATCTTACAATCTCGTCCACTCGATCTGAGCTGGCATGTACGAAGCAATATCCCGGCTGCTGGTGCGTGCTGCTAATTCTCAATGGCCCTCGAAGCATGTCTTGGACTTGTTATGTCATTGTCCCTTATAAATTCGGATTGCACCAAAAAAGAAAATAGGATTGGTGTTTATCTTATTCAGACGTACGAGCGAATTGCATTATTTATATATATATATATATATATGCATTATACTCATGATATATCTCCCAAACTTAAAGATTTCTATTAGATCAATATCACGTCAGACTTTATTCATGTAATTAAAACAATTAATTGTGTGTTTTACAAACCAATTAACCAAGAAAAAATGCGAAAAATTAAGAGAAAAATGATGTCACCATTCAAAACTAAATTAAAAAATGTTCTTGATCATATAATTAGCAATTAATTCGAGTTGAAAAACATTTCATTAATTAGCAGATTATTGACACTAATTAATTAATATCTATAGGATGCTATATATCTGTTAAGGTACGAAATATATAATAAAATCCACCTTCCAATTAGATTATTAATCTTTTGACATAATAATATTCTAAGAGTACACATCCCGAGTTCAAACTACGACCTTGGGCCCACTTGTTAAGGGAAAGTATTAAGATAAAAAATAAATAAAGCTCTTTAGATATGGATCATTAACTAGCTTTGATTAATTTATATATTTAATTAAACTGCCGTGCTTAGTGGGACACAAAAACTATGCCACTCTTGGCTGATTCAATGAGTGATCTAATATTACACATTAAACAAAAGGATAAAACTTCAAATCCAAATGGATTTTAGAAGGAAAAACGGGACAATGTCTCTTTTTCCTTTTAAGGAAGATCAATGAAGTCGTCCAGGGGAACAAAATAGATAGATGAGGAATAATGAGCTGTGCCAGAATTTCATATCCGATGGGAATTATTGGTCATCAGTTTTACCTACACTATATATATATATATATGTATATGTATATATGCACTTAATATTGTGTATGATCACTAAGGGAAAATGGGCACTTAATTTGTAGTTTGTAGGATTTAAGATATAAATGTGCAGGCATGCAGTCTACAGTACTACTATAACATCAGTACTACTGCCCCAATTGATGAGTTGCCATACACGTAATCTCCATGTTATAATATAATATATTATATCATTATGAGTGTATTCCGATCGAGATGAAACCATTGGCTCTAGTTAGTTCAAATTCTGATGATCACCATCATCTTAATCTTCATGTCATGTCACTGCCTCGATCGATGCATTATCTTGCTTACATTTTATGAAACTGTGCATTCTTTTCCATGTGATAACCAACAGTAGTACTTGATCACATGCATGATCGATCCACACAATACAACAAAACTGCTTTTTGCTGTACGGTCAGTCCTTATTTCCTCTTAAAATATTTTTCTTGTTAAAATAAGTCTATTCATTTATCACAAATAAACATAATTTTTATCGTAAATAACTCGTCATAAATATTCATTTTTTTATAGTGACACTCTGGAGGTTTGATGGTTGTTCTTGTACGACATGTGGTGTACATCCACACATGATTTTCAAAGATGAGTATATGCTAATTGTAAAGGACGTGTCTCCCTTACTATCTGCCACCGTTTACCTATATGATAACAAGAAGTATTGGCATGATACGCTTGAGAAAACTCCGATACTTAAGTCAGTAAGTACCACAAAACAATTTAGAATTCAAAAGAGAGATCGATCCCTTACTATTGAGGGTTACTTGGTATATATAGAGTCCGACGTGATGCTTATCTAGCGCAGAGTTTACCGGAGCGGATCATAATCGAACTGATCACGTATCTGCATAAAATCTCTATCTTCCTCTAAGAGGTGGTGCGTGGGGTGTATAGCTTTGTTGGGCCTTGAACTCTCTAGTTCCCTTCGGTTAACTAGGAGCCTTTTACATTGGACTGCCTTCATATTCGGGCTTTTAATTCAGAATGGGCCCTCAACTAATATAGCCCCTCCAGCTACCCCACTAATTCTCTTCGCCTAATGGCGTAGAGAATTCATGTTGATAAATTTTGCCGCTTTATAAGTACTGTGAACCTCGTTATGGGACCCCTTTTTTTTTTCTTCTTCTTCTTCTTCTTCTTCTTCTTCTTCTTCTTTTTTGTTTTGTTTTGTTTTGTTTTGTTTTTTAATGACTCACTATGGGCTTGCATAGGGCGTATGGCGCATAGGAAA
>QEOT01001788.1:8714-24660 GCA_003123785.1 Pterocarya stenoptera
TATCTCTTTAACTGATTGCCTAGAATATGTTGATATGACATATATTTGAGCCATAATTGATGAGTAAAACTTATAAATATTTTTTATAAATAATAAAAAAGTTAATGACTCACATTATTCTAAAAGTTGCTCTTTTTTGTAGTAAACATCAGTCAACCATGATCAAGAAGTTAGAAACACATACCTTTACTTCCAGTAATTTATAAATTAGTTATTGACATAAATGTTTGAAAGCAATACAAAATTTAGGCAAAGAACAACAATTAATTTACTGCATATTTATATAGGAGCAAGTGAAGAAATGTAAAAATTACATTTACCAAGTAGAAAATATCTTAGGAAAAACAGGACACAAGCCAAATCTTATGAATTTTGTCTTCTTATCTTAGGAAAAATTGTCTAAATTTGTTGACAAAAAGTAGTATTTAGCTTACTGTATATGTTTGACATTAGGAATACCACCGCAAATAGAACCATATGATTGGACTGCAAAACATGGCATCCATAATTTATCCATTCTACCAACATAAGAGATATGAGTAGATTCCTCTTCAATATATCCATTCTACCAACATAAGAGATATCCTTAATACGTTACTAGCCATACTAGTACAAAAAAGTTATTAATAGAACAAGACATTCAATTGAAACCATACAAATAGGAAGCTAGTAGAATATTTTTTGTCAATGATCTTTAAATAAATAACAATAATTCTAATAATATTAGTTTTGGTACTTATAAATACATCATCTATGATTAAAAATTGAAGACTTAAAATTTTCAGAAAATTTGACAATCTAAATAAAAAAGATGGTGTTTGTTCACTGGAAGAAACATAGATAACTCGGACAATAGTCACCACGTGTTATG
This sequence comes from Pterocarya stenoptera, assembly GCA_003123785.1. Taxonomy (NCBI): domain Eukaryota; kingdom Viridiplantae; phylum Streptophyta; class Magnoliopsida; order Fagales; family Juglandaceae; genus Pterocarya; species Pterocarya stenoptera. The sequence goes on from QEOT01001788.1 coordinate 9,586, forward strand.
TCGTTGTCCATGTGGCAGACGTGATAACAATGGTGCTCTATCCAATGAGAATCAACTTTTCCTGCCTCTAAACTCTCAGAAGTTTGGAAGTTCTATTGCTATAAAATCTATAGAAAAATGCTTGAAACATGCATTTTATTTTGAGTGAGCATCTACCAACATTAAATAGACAATCAGTTTCTAATGATTATTCTAGTGCCAATTATGGTTAAGATTGGTGGATTGTTCAAGAGTCTGGTAAAAATGTTTCATTTAAGAATTCAAGTTGGTCGATGATGAGACAAGTTAAAATATGTTGATATTAAATTGATGAGTTACTTTCACAATCTTTTGTTTCCCATTGCATATTCACTACCTTGGACTTTTGCTGATCTGTGGTATAGGTGGTTTTATTTATGCTTTCCTTATATAATATAACTAATTATGAACCAATTGAAAATAGTCAACTATAAAAATATATATTATATCCAGAACAGTGATAAGATTACCACATATATATAGTGTCTTCATATCTTGCAGATGAATTATCAATTTGTATACATGTTTAATTTCGATACACCTCTTAATGGCATGGACCGATGGGTTAGGATTTATGCAACCAACTCAATAAAAGAACAAATAACACATTTCTAATAATGAGCAACAATGATGATTTGTAGAGTTACATGATCGACTGTTTTGAAAACTTTAGTAAGAGATATTTTGATTTTTTTACAATAAAAAGTATATTGGATCCAATTTTACTAGTGCTAGTCTTTTTTATACGTATCATGAAAGTCAACAACTAAGTTGGTGGTTATGAGAACATGAATGGTAGACTCTTCTTGCCATGGTTATGGAGTTCCAAAAAATAAATTATCGCTTTTTTTCGGGAGGGACTTTGCTCAGAAAAAGTATAAATTTAAAGACAAATTTTTTTCTCATCAATTTGTTCCGTGGTAGGCTTGTGAATTATAATTGGTGAGGAAAGAGTATTATTTCCATAAAAAAGATTAATCATGAGAAAAAAATATTTTTATCCATGATAACATTGGTAGATAAAACATCCAAAATTTTGTGACAAATAAATGTAAATATTGCCATCTATTGTGGAAAATAACATTATTTTTCACGATCAAAAGTGGTGGAATATAGCTCTACCCATGATCAGTATCGTGGGAAATACTTGCAAACTATTGTTTGACACATGAACAATATTCATGATAATTAATCATTATACTTGTTTTCATGTCTGTATTTCATAGGAATTAACAAAAAGTCACTAAATAAGTATTTCCAACTAGCTATATTTTTCTTAAAAAGTATTTTTTCACAAAACCTGCTTATAGAAACTGTCAATTTTTTCACAAAATTTTACAATTAAACTACTATAACATACTGTATTGAAGGTATAAAATACCAACTGACCATTAGAAAATATCAGATATACGAAAATGCTTTACTAAATAATAAAATTACATTCACTTAATTAAACCAATACCTGAAGAACTTTAACAAAAGATCAGAAATGTAAATTCTATATATCAGAATGGTTTTACACATTTTTCCACTGGCCAATCAATTAAGGCCTGCTGCTTTACTGCAATGTTTGTAAATATGGGAGTACAAGAGGGAAACCAGCATGGTCAATAATGTTTCTAATAAAATCATTGTGCCTAACTACATGGATACATATTTTTGATTCTAGACACATTACTTAAAACACAAATTACTGTTGCTTTTGCGTACTCCAATTCATGTAGTAATCCATGAATTGGTTGCTGATAATCTCCATTCGTACTTGGTTGCAAAGTCAACTAGTCAATAAGTATTAGAGGCTTGTAATTATCTGAAAAAATATGTAGTGATCTGTATTAGCCATTTTTATGTCACATTTCTTATAGGGCAGTTGGGACATATACTTAACAATTTGTAGGGAAAGATAATACAAATAGAACATATAGAAAAAAATAATTACCTAGCTACCAGAACATATTTGCTTAGCAAATCAGTAGGAAAATATGATACAAACATTGAATCTACGACATTATGATTGCTAGTTAAAACTTTTCCATATCCAACCATTTTGATTTTATTACTCAAGTTATCGTTAAATCAATCTCATCAACTTTATACCTCCCAAGACACATTTAAATATTACTTGCAATTAATATATTTTTCACTGATCAATATTACGTAGTTTACAACTTCTAATTAAGAGTTATTGAACAAACACTAATAGAGAATTCAAATTAAAGCTTGCCCAATAGAGATGTATCTACTAGGAGAAGTCATAACTATATCTTTGATGAATAGTTAGAATCATTATAATAGAATAGTTAGAATCATAGTTACAACTATGACTAATGAGGCATAAGTATGTCCCAAAAGATAATTACATACACACTCTTTTGAATATGACATATTATAGATGTATTATTTCATATAAGATAACAATAAAAAGGTGGAGAGAGAGAGAGAACTATAACAAACTAGGTTTACAATTTCATCCCAATTATTTCCCACATTAACATATAATATATCTCATTATTTTATAAAGGTAAAGCTTACAATACGAATGCCATACATAAAAATCTTGGTAGTGAAAATATGAATGTCAAACATAAAAAGATCAATGAGGAGACGAGTTAAGACATGTTGATATAAAATTAATGAGTTATTTTCATCAATCTTTTATTTCCCATTGTATTTTCACTTCCTTGTACTTTTGCTGATCTGTTGTTTGGGTGGCTTCATTTGTGCTTTCTCTCTATAATATAACTAATTATGAACCACTTGAAAATAATCAACAGTAAAAAATTAAAATCTAAAATATATATATTTATAATATATAGAACAGTGATAAGATTACAACATATATATTGTGCCTTCATTTCTTGCAGATGAATTATAAATTTGTGTACATGTTCAATTTTGATACACCTCTATGGCATTGACTGTTGGGATAGGATTTGTGCAGTCAACTCAATGAAAGAACAAATAAAATTTTTTCAATAATGGGCAACAATGATAATTTGTACAACTGCATGACCGACTTTTCTGAAAGCTTTAGTAAGAGATATTTTGATTTTTTTTAATAAAAGATCTACTGGATCCAATTTTACTAGTGCCGGTCTTCTTTTTACGTATCATCAAAATCAGCAACTAAATTGGTGGCTATGAAAACAGGAATGGTAGATTCTTTTTGCCATGGTTATGGAGTTTTAAAAATCCATAAGCAAAAAAAAAAAAAAAAAAAAAAATTCCAAATGAAAATCAATAAACAAACAAAACTTTAGAAAAAGTACCGCTTTTTCTCGCGAGGGATTGTGGTCGGAAAAGTATGATTTAGCAATAATAACTTTTTTTGACCAATTTATTTTGTGCCAGATTCGTGGAATATACATGGTGAGAAAAAAGTTTTTTTTCCACCAAAATATTATTCATGGGAGTAAATACTTTTACCAACGATAAAATTGGTGGATAAAACACCAAAAAAGTCGTGACAAATAGATATAGACATTATCTTCTATCATAGGTAATAAAATTATTTTTCACAATTAAAAGTGGTGGAATATAGCTCTGTCCATGATCATTATTGTGGGAAATGCTTACAAACTATCGTTTGGCACATGAATAAGAATTGTGGCAATTATACTTATTTCCATGTCCGTATTTCATAATAATTAACCAAAAGTCACTAAATAAATATTATCTATCAGCTTCACTCTTCTTAAAAAGTCTTTTCCCACAAAATCTACATATAGAAATTGTTAGTTTTCCTACAAAATTTTACAATCACACTACTATAATATCATTGTATTTAAGGTACAAAAAACTAACCAACCATCAGAAGAATACCAGATATACGAAAACGTTCAACTAAACAACAAATCCCAATCACTTAATTAAACCAACACCTAGAGAATTTTTTTTTAAAAAAAAAATTGAAATGTAAATTATATATATCAGAACATTTTTACACATTTTTCCATTGGCCAATCAATCAAAGCTTGTTGCTTTACAATTATGACTATTAGACACAAGTAAGTCCCAAAAAATAATCACATACATACTCTTTTCAATATGACATATCATATGTGTATGATTTCTTATAAGATAACAACAAAAGGGTGGAGAGAGAGAGAAGTAGAACTATAACAAACTAGATTTTCAGTTTCATCCAAGTTCTAGCCTTAAAATAAAATATGGCTCATTATTTTATGAAGGTAAAGCGTATAATACGAATGCCATATATAAAAATCTTGGTAGTGTCTAGTTAGTGGAGAAATGATATCTAAGGTCAGATATATCAAACCAATTCAAGGAACCAAAAAAACTGTTGAAGTGATTCCCAAATATGCACAAGATCATTTAAGCNACAAACTAGATTTTCAGTTTCATCCAAGTTCTAGCCTTAAAATAAAATATGGCTCATTATTTTATGAAGGTAAAGCGTATAATACGAATGCCATATATAAAAATCTTGGTAGTGTCTAGTTAGTGGAGAAATGATATCTAAGGTCAGATATATCAAACCAATTCAAGGAACCAAAAAAACTGTTGAAGTGATTCCCAAATATGCACAAGATCATTTAAGCAAATTAACAAAACTCATATGCTTTATGCAAGTAGGGACAAAACTCAGGTGCAAAACATACATATATGTCTTTAACTGATTGCATATAATAGGTTGATATGATATATGCTTGAGTTACAATTGATAATTAAAACTTATAAATATTTATTATAAAAAATAAAAAAGATAATGACTTACATTATTCTGAAAGTTGTTTTTTTTTTTTTTTTTATAGCAAAAACCAGTCATCTATGGTTAGGAAGTTAGAAACATATATTCTTACTTTCAGTAATATATAAATTAGTTATTGATACAAATGCTTGAAGGCAATAGACAATTTAGGCAAAGAACAACAACTAATTTACTGGATATATACACACGAGCTAGTGGAGAAATGTAACAAATACATTTACCAAGTAGAAAATATCTTAGGAAAACAAGACAAAAGCTAAACATTATTAATTTTGTCTTTTTATCTTAGGAAAAACTATCCAAATTTGTTGACAAAAAGTAGTATTAAGCTTACTGTATATGTTTGACATTAGGAATAACACCGCATATAGAACCATATGATTGGACAGCAAAACTTGGCATCCATAATTTATATATTCTACCAACATAAGACATATGGATAGATTCATTTTCAATGTATCCATTTTATAAACAGAAAAGATATTCTTAATAAATTACCAGCCATACTGGCACAAATAAGCTATTCACAGAACAAGACATCCAATTGAAACCGTACAAATAGAGAGCTAACATAATTTTTTTTGTGACTGATCTTCAAATAAATAACAATAATACAAATAATATTAGTAGTGGTATTTATAAATACATCATCTATCATTAGAAAACTAAAACTCAAAATTTTTAGAAAATTTGACAATCTAAATCAGAAGGATGGTGTTTATTCACTGGAAGAAAACAAAGATAACTCAAACAATAGTCACTACTTGTTATATCGTTGTCCATGTGACAGACATGATAACAATGATGTTGTATCTAATGAGAAGCAACTTTTTCTGCCTCTAAAGTCTCAGAAGCTTGGAAGTTATGCTGCTGTAAAATGTATGGAAAATGTTTGGAACATGCATTTTATTCTGAGTGGGCATATACCAACATTAAATAGAACATCAGTTGCCAATGACTATTCTAATGCCAATTATGGTTAAGATTGGTGATTTGTTCGAGAGTCTGGTAGAAAAATGTTTCTTTCAAAAACTCAAGTCGGCCGATGAGGAGACAAGGTAAAACATATTGATATGAAATTAGCGTCAATCTTTTGTTTCCCATTGTATGTTCACTACCTTGCATTTTTGCCGACCTGTGGTTTGGGTGGCTTCATATGTGCTCTCCCTATATAATATAACTAATTATGAACTAGTTGAAAATAGTTAACAGTAAAAATATAAACTATAATATATATAATATACAGAACAATGATAAGAATACCACAGATATATCGTTCCTTCATTTCTTGCAGATGAATTATCAATTTATGTACATATTTAATTTCGATACACCTTTTAGTGGCATAAACTGATGGGATAGGATTTGTACAGCCAACTCAATGAAAGAACAAAAAATACATTCCTAATAGTGGGCAACAATGATAATTTGTACAGTTACATGTCTGACTGTTCTAAAAACTTTAATAAGGGATATTTTGATTTTTTTCAATAAAAGATCTACTAGATCTAATTTTACTAGTGTTAGTCTTTTTATACGTATCAAAAAAGTCAGCAACTAAGCTAATGGTTATGAGAACATGAATGTTAGACTCTTCTTGCCATGGTTATGGAGTTCCAAAAACTCATAAGCATATAAAACCCAAAAGAAAATCCAGAAACAAACAAAACCTAAAAAAAAAAAAGTATCGATTTTTCTTGAGAGGGACTATTGTTGGAAAAAGTATGGACTTAGTGATAAAAACTTATTTCTTACCAATTTGTTCTGTGATAAACTTGTGAAATATAACTGGTGAGGAAAAAGTTTTTTTTCACAAAAAAATTATTTATAAAAAAAAATGCTTTTACCGATGACAAAATTTGCAGATAAAACACCCAAAATTTTGTGACAAATAGATGTAGATATTACTTTTTATGAAGGAAAATAACATTATTTCCCACTATCAAAAGTGATAGAATATAGCTTTACCCATGATCAGTGTTGTGGGAAATGCTTTCAAACTATTGTTTGGGATATGAAAATAATCTTGACAATTATTCTTGTTTCTACCTTTGTATTTCGTGGGAATTAACTAAAAGTCACTAAATAAATATTTCTCACCAGTTATACTCTTCTTAAAATATCTTTTCCTACAAAATCTGCTTATAAAAATGGTTAGTTTTTCTAAAACACTTTACAATTGAACTACTATAATATCACTGTATTGAAGGTAGAAAATACCAACTGATTATCAGAATAATATTACATATAGGAAAATACTCAACTAAACAACAAAATCAAATTAACTTAATTAAACCAACTCCAAGAAAATTTTAACAAAAAAATGTAAATTATATATATCAAAAAAGTTTTATACATTTTTCCATTGCCTAGTCGATCAAGTCTTGCTGCTTTATTATAATGTTTGCAAATAAGGAAATACATGAGGGAAGCCAACAAAGTCAATAATGTTCATAAGAAAATCTTTGTGCTTAATTACATGGATACATATTTTCGGTTCAAGATACATTACTTAAAACACAAATTACTGCTGCTCTTGTGTGCTCCAATTCATGTTGTGATCTATGAATTGGTTGTTGATAATTTCCATTCATACTTGGTTGGAAAGGCTTTTAGTCAAGAAATATTAAGAGCTCATAATTATCTGAAAATTCATGTAGTGATCTGTATTAGTCATTTTTGTGTCACATTTTTTATAGGACAGTAGGGACATATGCTTAGCAATTAGTAGGAAAAGATGATACAGATGAGATATATGGGAAAAAAAATTACCTAGCTTCTAGAACATATTTGCTTAGCAAATCAGTAGGGAAAGATGATATAAATACTAGATCTGGGACATTATAATTACTAGTTAAAACTTTTCCATATCCAGCCACTTTGATTTCATTACTTAAGTTATCATTAAATCAATCCTACTAGTTTCATACCTCCCAAGACACATTTAAATATTACTAGTGATCAATATATTTTCCACTGAACAATATTAAGTGGTTTACAATCTCTACGTAAAAGCCATGGAACAAACACTAATGGATACCTCGAACTAAAACTTGCTTAACAGAGATGCATGTATTAGGATAAGTCATAAATATGTCTTCCATGAATAATTAGAACCATTATAGTAGAACTTTAGAATATTTACTTTTGTTTGTGGAAGACAACAATGACTAATGAGACACAACTATGTCCCAAAAGATAATTTCATATATACTCTTTTGAATATGACACATCATGTGTGTATGATTTCATATAAGATAACAACAAAAGGGTGGAGAGGGAGAGAAAAAGAATTATAACAAACTAGGTTTTCGGTTTCATCCCAGTTATAGAATTAATATATAATATGCCTCATTATTTTATATGAATGCCATACATAAAAATCTTGATAGTGTTTAGTTAGTGGATAATTGATATCTAAGGTTAAATATATCAAAGCAATTCAAGGAACCAAAAAAAGTATTGAAATGATTCCCAAATATGCACAAGATCATTCAAGTAAATTAACAAAACTCATATACTTTGTGCAAGTAGGGATAAAACTTAGGTGCAAAACATACATATATCTCTTTAACATATGCTTGAGCCGCAATTGATAAGTAAAATTTATAAATATTTATTATAAGTAATAAAAAAAGATAATAACTTACATTACTCTGAAAGTTACTCTTTTTTGTAGCAAAAACCACTCACCTGTGGACAGGAAGTTATAAACATATACCCTTACTTCTAGCAACATATAAATTAGTCATTGACATAAATGCTTGAAAGCAATACACACTTTAGGCAATGAATAACAACTAATTTACTACATATATACACAGGAGCTAGTGGAGAAATGTAAAAAATACACTTACCAAGTAAGAAATATCTTAGGAAAATAAGACAAAAGTCAAACATTATTAATTTTGTCTTCTTATCTTAGGAAAAATTGTCCAAATTTGTTGACAAAAATTAGTATTTAGCTTACTATATATGTTTGACACTAGAAATAACACTGCAAATATAACTATACGATTAGTCTGCAAAACCTGGCATCCATAATTTATCCATTCTACCAACATAAGATATATGGGTATATTCATCTTCAATATATCCATTTTACCAACATAAGAGATATTCTTAATAAGTTATCAGTTATATCGGCACAAATAAGCTATTAACAGAACAAAGCATCCAATTGAAACTGTACAAATAGGGAGCATCAGAATTTTTTTTGTCAGTGACCTTTAAATAAATAACAATAACACTAATAATATTAGTAGTGGTATTTATAAATACACCATCTATAATTAGAAAACGAAGACTCAAAATTTTTAGAAAATTTGACAATCTAAATTAGAAGGATTGTGTTTGTTCACTGGAAGAAAACATAGATAACTCGGACAATAGTCACCACTTGTCATATTGTTCTCCATCTGACAGAAATGATAAGAATTGTGTTCTATCCAATGAAAAGCAACTTTTCCTGCTTCTAAAGTCTCAGAAACTTGAAAGTTTTGCTGTAGTAAAATCTTTAGAAAAATGCTTGAAACATGCATTTTATTCTGAGTGGGCATTTACCAACATTAAATAGAACATCAGTTGCCAATGATTATTCTAATGCCAATTATGGTTAAGATTGGTGGATTGTTCAAGAGTTTGATAGAAAATGTTTCTTTCAAGAATTCAAGTCAGCTGATGAGGAGACGAGATAAAACATGTTGATATGAAATTTGTGACTTACTTTTGCCAATCTTTTGTTTCCCATTGCATGTTCACTTCCCTGTACTTTTGTCGATTTGTGGTTTCGGTTACTTCATTTGTGCTCTCCTTATATAATATAACTAATTATAACCAGTTGAAATAGTCAACAGTAAAAAATATATATATATATAATATCCATAAGAGTGATAAGATTACCACATATACATAGTGTCTTCATTTCTTGCAGATGGATTATCAATTTGTATACATGTTTAATTTGGATACACCTCTTAATGGCATGGACTGATGGGATAGGATTTGTGCAGCTAACTCAATGAAAGAACAAATAACACCTCCCCAATAGTGGGGAACAATGATAATTTGAACAGTTGCATGACCGACTGTTCTGAAAACTTTAGTATATTTTGATTTTTTTTAATAAAAGATCTATTGGATCCAATTTTACTAGTGCTAGTTTTTTTTTTATATATAATGAAAGTCAGCAACTAAGCTGGTGGTTTTGAGGACATGAATGGTAGACTTTTCTTGCTATAGTTATGGAGTTCCAAAAATCCATAAGCAAAGAAAACCCAAAAGAAAATCCATAAGCAAATAAAACCCAATAAAAAAAATCTATAAGCAAACAAAACCCTAAAATTGCCAATGTAACACCAACATGAAACACCAGCAGAGAGATGAGTAGCATATGTCGATCTATTGGTGGCATGGAACTCGGCATTAAGTGCAGTACAAAATAAAGATATGAGAGAGAGAGAGAGAGAGAGAAACGGTGGAAGAGAGATGACTTACCGACGAGGAGGAGCATGGTGGCTTTGGTGGTAGAGCTTGACTGAGGAGGGACTCGTAGTCGCAGGGAGAGAGAGAGACAGAGTATCGGGGGGAAGAAATGTGTAAAGGGAAAAGAAGGCCTTTTCCTAGGGTTTTAATTTTATTAGATTTTGTGGTGAGTTATTATTGTTGCAAAAGATAATAACCTAGCTCGTTGCAAAACTAATAACCCATGAAAAAAAATTCGGGGTATTTAAATTTGCGGCGACAAAAAGTCGTTGAAATTTTTTTTTCCACCATAAAATCATTTTTTTCCCACAAAGTTTACTTGCCGACATGATCTCGTGATAAAAGGCTTGTTTTTTTCCCACTAACAACTTTCATGTCATTAGCTAATTATTTGCCATGAATGTATATCTTGGAAAAAAAAATTCGTGGGAAAAGACCATATTTCTTGTAGTGACGTTTGCCAATTTTTGTACCTCGTAATCTCAATCTCACATGCTTTATGTCAAAACAATAATTGTAGAATTTACAACCTGGAAGCAACTCTTATATGGAGCATCTTTGTAGTGCTATATTATCACTAACCAGTTAGCTGCTGTTGGTAAGCCTGTGGATGATCTTGATTTGATCATCTCCTACATCATTGGTGGCTTATACACCTTTGTGACTACTCGCTTGTTTGTGCTAAAGGATGACACTTATATAAGTTTTAAAATTTTCAATTCGAACTCCTTTCCCATGAGATTTTTCAAAAGTAGTATCGAAAGCAACTTGTCCTTGCTGATCCATGTAACTTTGCCATGTTGGTTAAAAAACGACAACACCGTGGTCCCAAAAGGTTCAATTCTGGCCACTCTCCCCTAGTTTCCTTCCCACAATTCACCAGCCAAAGCTAATCCGGATAAATCCACCCCGCATTCGTCTTCAAACAACCCACAAGCACCCTATTCATCTAATCATCCTCCTTGCCAAATTTGTGAGAAAACTAATGAACAGGCCCTATATTTTTTTCTTCGAATGGATTATAGTTATAAAGATCATCATCCTCGTACTCATGTGGTTGCGATGGTTGCTCAATCCAATCAAGACCATTCTAGTGGTGCCAATCTCTCAATCCAAGAAACTTATAGGGGTGTGGATACTGTAGCAATAGGTAATAGTTCAAGTCTCCCTTTTCCGAACACAAGTGTTTTCACTCTCGAAACTCACTCTCAATTATCCTTTAACCGTGTGCTTCATTGTCCAAATGTTATGACCAACTTGCTTTCAATAAATCAATTTTGTGTTGACAATATATAACTGTTTCTTCATCCAGGTTCTCACTATTTTTGTGAAGGACAACAACATGGGAGCAATGTTATTGGAAGGTCCGAGTGAAGGTGGTTTGTCTCCCGTTCATGTTCATAAATTTGAATCAGTAAGTGCAGAGCACTTGCATGTTGCCCTTTTTGGTGTTAAACTCCTCGATATTTTGCACTCAAGGCTTGGACACCCTTCTCTTCATGCCACCAAACGAGTCACATCAACTTCTACAAGCTTAGCTTCTTATTACCGATTCAACCAAAATAGATTGTTTCTTCTTTGTATCAATTGGAGAAGTAAACAATTGAGTGTCCTTAGTGTCCCTTAGAGCTTGTTTACCCATTTGTCTCCGTGCCTCCTTGACCTTGACTTTTTTTTATCCCAAGTTGGTAGTTCTATATTCACATATCATCACAACGATATTTATATGTTTATTTTAATCTATGTGGATGATCTTCTAATGACAGGTATTCATGGTGATATCGTTCTTAATTGACAAGTTAAATACCGGATTTGCCTTGAAGGATCTTGATTCGCATGCTTACTTTCTTGAAGTTCTAGCCACATGTGATACCAATGATCTTCATCTTCATTAAAGGCTATAAAGCTAGTATATTTTTTATGTGCTCCATTGTGCATGTATTTTAAGGGCCAAACCATATGGTGCCCCATGTGTTTCCCTTTCCAAATTAGTTTCTTCATCTGGAACACCACTCATAGATGCTACCGAGTATCACCAAATTGTTGGTGCTCTCCAGTACTGCTCTTTCACTTGTCCTGAAATTACCTACTCAGTTGATTAATTGTATCAACACCTCCATACACCAACCACGGCCCATTGGACTGCTGCCAAACGAGTGCTGCATTATCTAAGGGCTCTCCTGATAATGGTCTTTATTTTAGACATGGTTCCCTTATTCTTCAAGCATAGTGTGATTTAGACTGGACAAGTAATCCAAATGCTTGTCGATATGTAACTGGTTATGGAATCTTTTTGGGTCCTTGTCTTATTTCTTGGTGTGCTAAGAAGCAACCCATGATCATCAAATAAAGTGCAAAGGTTAAATACCATGCCTTAGTCTTCACTATTGCATAGCTATATTTGTTCTGGATGCTCTTTTAAGGACTAGGGAATTCCCCTTCACATGCCTCCTAAGGTTTGTTGTGACCATATTGCTGCTTTAGCTCTCACATCCAACATAGTCTTTCATGCCTGCACCAAGCACATTGATATTGACTTTAATTTTAATACAGAAAAGTTGCCAACTAGTAAGATGTTTGTCTTCAATGCATATAATCAGTTGATCAAGTTGCAGATATATTTTACGAAGGGCCTTCTTCTCGGGGTTACTCAAGTTGCACAATATATCATCAAGTTACAGATATATCATCAAGTTGCAGCTATATTCAAGTAGTAGATATATCATTAAGTTGCAACTAATGGTTTTTACTCCCTCCATTAGCTTGAGGAGGGCTTTTAATCATGTATTAATCTCGAACGCAAGTAAAGAAAGTGAGAAAGTCATGGCATGTCAACATAGAAATGGAAAGTAGAGCTCCTATCCCACAAATCATGTTAATTGCACACCTTAAGTGTAAAAATTCAGCTAGCCTGCATGAACCAACTTAATTGGAATATATCTTTCATTCATTCATGATTGTACTATTTTACTTTTCATCTCCACTCTTGATTCGTTTGATTTTTTGACTTATTGCCATTAATGCCTAATAGTTGGATAAGGGTTATCGGTTAAGGCTAATACATGTTTTCTCAAACTTTCAGCAATCTCCTAAGTAGAGACTGTTTGATAGTTGTTTATTTTTCTTGCCTTAGCTTCAAATGCTTAGCTACCAGCTCAAAAGGTCTGTCTTCTTACAGATAAAACGAAATCAGTGTGGATAAATACGAAAGACAAAAGGTATAGAACTAATATAGAAATCACATGGTATAAACCTCGATGATTATCACAGAAACTGAACGACAAGTTAGAGACTATTGCATCCATTAACTAAATTTTATGCAATTTTTTGAACTTGATCATTTATTTTAGGGATGAGTAAGCCCAACTTTGTGGGACATCTCACAATAAAAACTGTAGGACAGACCTTTTATTCACAACTCCCATTTGAAATCATTAATAAACCAAATATTCAATTGGGCGTGAACATAATGGATAAATGATATGTGCCTAATGGAGAAGATACGGACGCCACCCTCGTCCACGTACAGGAAATTAGAGAGGAACATGCAGTAAGAGGGAGCAGATAAGGATAAAAAAGCCAGGCCGTGTCTAAGGGAACGGCTAAAGGAGGAGACGCTATCATTAGTAGCCTATTTAGTTAATGAGTAAAGCTACTCTCACTGCTCTAGCACTAGCTCCCGCTGCATCTTTTTTTAATTTTTATTTATTTATTTAGTGATTATGTAAATATTTTTTAATGAGATTGTAATTTTTTTTAAAAATGTTTAAAAATGTTATAAAATACATATAAGGAAAAGCATTAAAAAAAAAAAAAACCAATTACAACTAACTGTGGCTTCCAACAAGAGCTGGGAGTGGTGGACGTAGAAGCGTCCTTAGCAGCTAATTGTTAGCCTGTTATTACTTTTGCCGTTGGTTATGGGCATTATCCCTTACCTTGTTAGAGCTGTTAGATTCAATCATCGTTTAGATAGTGAGATGAAATGAGATGATTTTAGATTAATTGAATAAAACATTGTTATAATATTATTTTTTTAATATTTTTATTGTTTTGAGATTTGAAAAAAATTAAATTGTTTATTATATTTTGTATGAGAATTTGAGAAAGTTGTAATGATGGAATTAGATAAGATGAGATAAAATTGTTTTTCTATCCAAACAAGCCCAATTCTGTATTTTAAATAGTAGAATATAGAGTCATGCAGTTGTAACGCTCCAAGGGAGGTTCAAGCCACATTTCGGCTATACTCGAAAAGGAATAGTCAATGGTACAATTGTAGCCCTACTGAAATCATTATAAGAGCAAAAACTTTTCTCTCAAACAATGTGAAATCTCATACCCCACCCACACTCATACTCAATACGTGTTTCACAGCAGTGGAGGTATCATTTGTTATTAGAACTCTTTTTCTTGTGGTTTAACTCCCGCCGAGTGGAGTAACTTTTGAACAAATATTGTGGTTTTCCATAAGTAAAACTCCAAATTTGATCACCTCTTGTCCCTCCCCTATTAAACATCACATCGTAAGGAAGATAGCCATATTGGTAAAACCATAGGCATGGATAAGTTAAGATTGAATGACGGTTTTAGTGATAGTACAGTAATCCTATCTTATCACCCAGTTAAAGAACAAGAAAAAGAAGAAAATGAACAAGAGTCCATACGTTGCAACTTGTTATTTCTTCCTCTGCTTTGCTGAATCTTTGCTGCTGCACCTACTTTGTTTCACTAGAACTAAGAGGTTGGATGTTTATATGCATATAAAAGCGATAGAAAAGAACTATGCTTCTGTGAGTCAGCATTGGTACAACAACTGGATTTAACCAATATACTGACAG
>QEOT01001789.1:21869-72668 GCA_003123785.1 Pterocarya stenoptera
ACGATCCACCCTCTTATACCACAATGGCTACTTCTTCCTCTTCCTCCTCTAACCCCCTATCTCCTCCCCTTATCTTCTTCATCCCTTTGATTCTCCAAGTCTCATTCTCGTTTCTGGTCTCCTCAATGGAGATAATTTCATAAAATGGCAGAAGGCCATGACCCGAGCCCTCGATGCCAAAAACAAACTAGTTTTTGTTGATGACACACTCAAATCACAAGATCCCACTTCCCTTGATTATGCTCAATGGAATCAAACCAAACACATGGTACTCACCTGGATCCTCAATTCTATCAATCCCTCAGTTGCCAATTCCTTTGAATACCATACTGATCCTCGTGAAGTCTGGCTTGACCTCACCTTTTGCTTCTGTCACGGCAACAATGCTCACATCTATCACCTCAAGCGTGAACTCTCCTCCCTGCAACAAACCACAAATTCTGTCCATGAGTACTATAAAATTAAACAAATTTGGGATGAATTTAACCATTTACAGAACAACCACAATTTCAAGGAATTGTAATAACATGCTGAAGATGAACATGTTTTTCAATTCCTGCTTGGGCTCAATGATTCCTTTGCTCATCTCCGAGCCTAGATCCTAGCCATGGAACCTCTCCCCTCCATCTCCAAAGTTTTCCCCATCCTTTTTAAGGAAGAACAACAATGACTCTTGCATCTACGACCATCACCATCCGATACTGGTCGCATTAAACCACCCGCAAGTGCAGGAGTGCGGCAAGGATGGCCACCTTCTTGACCGTTGCTGGAGGACCGTTGGCTACCCCTCTGGCCGAGAAGCTCGCAACAAATCTCAACCCTCTCTTCTTAGAAAACCACCGCCAATTGCAAATCAAGCCTTTACCTCACTCTCTACCTTGAGCCTGGTCCTTGGTTTGTCATTGGAACTTTACTAGAAGCTGATGGACATGTTGACACCATCCTTGTCTTCCGCCCGTTTCATTGGTAACAGTTCCTCCACCACTATTTCCTTCAATCCCCATTGAGATTGGGTCGTGGACAGCGGCTCAAGTGACCACATGTGTCATTGTCACGGCTCCTTCTCCAATCTCAGGAGCCCTGCTTTAGAGAAAATGGTTCGGCTACCCACAGGCCAAATTATTTCTATTGAATCCATCGACACTTGCGTCTTCTCCCCCAATCTCACTTTACAAAATGTCCTTTATGTTTCTCAACTCACCACTAATACTTCCTATGTTGTTTCTTTTTCTTTTACCACTTGTCTCTTTTAGGACCCACACTTGACGAGTTTGATTGGAGAATGTGAGTTTTGCAATGGGCTTTACGTGTATCGGCCCAATCCCATCCTGATCCTCTCTACGCAACCTACTGTTAATAAAATCTTGTGGCATCAGCGCCTAGGTCTCCCTTCTAGCTTCACCATTCCCAACATGTTTAATAATCCATGTATTATTTCTGATTGTGATATTTGTGCTCGTTCTAAGCACACTAGACTACCTTTTTCTTCACATACTAATAAAATTATTTTTTCTTTTAATCGTATTTTTTGTGATATTTAAGGTGGTTATCATACATCTTTCATATGTGAGGCTCATTATTTTTTCACGATAGTCGATGATTTTTCCCGCACTACTTGGACATATCTTATGCGTTATAAATCTGAGGCCTATATTCATCTCATGCATTTTTTTTCCCTTGTCCAAAATCAATTCAATACCATTATTAAAATCATTAGGACCGATAATGGAGAATAATTTCTCTCTCACAAATTCCAAACCTACCTTCATGATCATGATATCATTGATGAATGTACCTTTGTTGAAACTCCATAACAAAATGTCGTTGTGGAACGTAAACATCGACACCTTCTGAATGTTGCTTGCAGTCTCCGTTTTCAGGCTCATTTACCTTTAAAATTTTAGGGTGAATGTGCTCTCACTCCTGCATATCTCATCAACCGTACACCAAGTCGTATCCTCTATAATAAATCTCCTTTGGAAATCCACTTAACTAAAACACCCAACTATGATCATTTCCGTGTGTTCGGTTGTCTTAGTTATGCCTAAAATCTCCATGCTCAACGTGATAAATTCTCCCCCCATGCCTCCAAATGTGTTTTCCTAGGCTATCCTAGCACTCACAAAGCATACAAATTCTATAATCTTGACACCCAAACAATTTTATATTTCCGCGACGTCACTTTTCATGAACAACAATTTCCCTTTCAGCACATTCCTAACTCTCCCCATCCCTCTCCCCCTGCCCTCCCTCTCCCTAAACCTATCTTACCACCACCTTCTCCTCCTTCTTCTTCCCTTAGTACTCCCGAATCTTCACCTCCTCCTTCTCCACGTCTTTCTCTTCGTCCTCGCTACACAACTACTCGCCCTGCATATCTTCAAGACTATGTCTATCCAACCTTTCCCACGGAGTCCACGACATCCTCACTAGCTGCACAGACCTTAGGTATTGCTCATCCATTATTTGCTTTTCTTTCCTATTCATGTTTCTCACCTTACTTTTTTGACTGCTCTCACCACTTCTATTGAACCATCATGTTATTCCGATGCTCTCTATCCTTCTCATTGGTGTGAGGCCATGTCTGTCGAAATCTGTGCTCTTGAGGATAATTTGACTTGGACACTTGAGTCACTTCCTCATGGCAAGAAGCCCATTGGTTATAAATGAGTATTCAAAACTAAGCTCAAAGTAGACGGCTCCATCAAATGGTATAAGGCTCGACTAGTAGTCAGGGGCTACACTTAGGTTGAAGGCCTCGACTACCATGAGACCTTTGCCCCTGTTACCAAAATGACTACTATTTGGTACTTGTTGGCTGTTGCTGCTACAAAATAATGGATCATCCATCAACTTGACATCAACAATGCTTTCTTACATAGTGATCTTGACGAAGAAGTCTATATGACTCCACCACTCGTATATTTCATCAAGGGGGAGACTCGTGTTTGCTACCTTCAAAAATCCCTCTACAATCTCAAACAAGCCTCCTACAATTGGTTTTTTAAACTAACCACTGTACTTCTTGCTGCAGGTTTTCATCAGTCTCAGGCGGATCATTCTTTATTCACTTTGGTCACTCCTACCAATATCATTCTTGTCCTTGTTTACATTGAAAATATCCTGATTGCTGGTAATGACATCTCTCAGATCGAGATTTTCAAAAGTGTTCTATCCACACACTTCAAAACCAAAGATCTTGGTTCTCTAAAATATTTCCTTGTGCTCGAAGTTGCTTGTTCACCGAAAGACATTTTCCTCAATCAACGCAAGTATGCTCTTGATATCTTTTCTGATAGTGGTCAACTTGGTGCACAAACTGTTCATTTTCCTATGGAACAACATTTGAAGCTCACAAATCTTGATGGCGATCTCCTAACAGATCTTTTTGTCTATCGACGACTTGTTGGACGACTAATCTACCTGACCATCACACGTCTTGATATTGTCTATGCAATGAATATTCTAAGTCATTTTATGCATGCTCTTAGAGTCCCTCACATGACTACTTCCACTCGTGTTCTCCATTACATCAAAGGAAGTCCAGGGCAAGGGATTTTCTTCTCATCATCTAGTGGGGTCTATGTCACTGCCTATACTGATTCTGATTAGGCCAATTGTCCTACTGCTCGTCATTCCACCATAGGATACTTCATTCGGTTAGGCACAAGTTTTATCTCCTGCGTATAAAAAAATAGATTGCAGTGGCTCGCTCTTCCGTTGAAGTTGAATATCGCGCCATAGCTGTCACCACCTGTGAACTTACATGGTTGAAGCAACTTCTTACTGATCTTGATATTCATCACCCTGAGCCCATCATCTTACATTGTGACAATTAGTTTGCTCTTTATATTGTTAACTTGAAGGAAAATATTGATAGAATCAACTAAATCAACACTAAATCCGCAACGACATAATTTTAGAAATGAAAAATATACATAATTACCATGTACATAATAATTACCATACATAACATAATCATTATATCTATTTAATTATAATTTCTTTTGACATAAAACCATGGCAGTAATAGAAAAGCTATTTGATTCTTTGCAATTTAATAATATTGGGGAAAGGAAAAATATTAATAGAAGTTATTGTTTGTAGTATTTATTTTGTATATATTATGTGGCTTTATTCAGACCATTCATTTTTTAAAGTAAAAAAAAATAAAAAAAAGAGAAAAAGTCACATAATGAATATAAAATATATACTTACAATAATAACTTCTATTTAGTATTGCTTTTGGAGAAAAACTTCCTTTTATCTTTAAGGATAAATGCAGCATAAACGTACGTACATTAATACGACGTCAACGGCTTAATTATTATAGCACAGGCTAGCTAGCTCTTCCTACACATCCTACAAAGGCATGCAGAAGCTAAAAAGGCTTTGATGCACATGTACCATCCACCGTCCACGTGTATATATATATATGATGCATGAATACGTACATTAACATACCTTCGATTAATCTTGTAATTTTAGACAATGATTAATGGATATATATATGTATATAATCAATTGGAAACTGTGTATTTTTACAATCCGATCATGCGTGAAGCTGGCGTACGTGGATTAATTAGATAAGACGTGACATGAATTAGTTAAATAGCGCAACCAAGAATTGACATCCAGCTAAGGAAAATCTATACTGGCCAGCACATTCCTGTCGGCTGTCGGCACCATTATTCATCGTGGATTAAGTCCCACCATTCAAATTATAATATATATATATAAATAAAGGAATATATATTAATTATTAACAACACGAGTAGTGAAACTTCATGATCAGCAACAGCTCCTACTAGGTCGGCCAACTGATCATGGCTGTCCAGAATTATATAAGCTAATAAGAGTAATGTCCTTATAGATTCTCTAAATATTATTTTGAAAAAGACTAGCTAAGGTTTATCATTAAAAACTAATTTTTATATTTATTTTTAAAAAAAAAAAAATATACGACGCATGCACACTAATCTATAATTACAAATATTATTTCTCATATATAATATAAGCAAAACGTTTTTGAACAACAAATTTCGATCTTATATATACTACTGGTTATGAGCGTTGGCTGACCAATTAATAGGCTTTAGCTTACAGTAGTACAGCTAGCTCTTCCTCCATTTTAGAATATAATACCATTAATATAGAGTGGCCATTTAATGATTTTTGAGTACTTATTACTATATATATGTAGATTTAGATTATTCGAACTTAAGTATAGATTTACATGATTCGATTTTTAGTGCTATTAGTCACCTAACCAGCAATATCCATTATTCGAAATCTTAAGTGTAAGTGAAGTCTCAAGCCGTACGTACGTAACATGATCTCCAAATTATTGTAGTTTTTTTTATCTCTATATATTAAGAAAAAGTTTTTCTCATTAGGACTATTTACCATCTTATATTCTATAAAAAATATCACATACATCTTATAAAAAGTACTCATATATCTTATAAAAATTTATAAGTATGAGATATCTGATATGAATAGTTGTTGATTTATAATAAAAAAAAATCATAATAATATCATGTTTTGAAACAGTCGTCTCTTGGCTGATTGTTTGCGTATTTATTTATTATTTTTTGTCATTTCACATGCATCTACGTCTCCTTTTCTTGGTCTTGTAGGGTCTATTTCATTTTAATTTGTACATAAAATCTATCATCCTCCGGGCCCCGGCCCTCCTCCTGACTCTTATATGCATCTGCTGTTTCCCTCCCATGTTTGCCCTTCATTGCACAACAAGTGGCAAACACGTACGTCGATGTTGGGGCACAATTAGCTAACGTGCCGCAACCCTAGTGTAATCTCTCTCTTCAGTACCTTTCAAGTTCATCCTCCTCCAAACACCTTTACTTTTCATCCAAGAAGTAGATTTTGGGTTTTCACTTTCATTTTTTTTTTGGTTTCTTCTATACAGGTGTTCGGAAGTTGAATCAACCTCACTCCTAATTCTCCAGGATCATGGCTAGTTCTTCGATCCTCCACTTTTCAAGAGCACGACGAAACTCTCTCTTTCTGGGAGGTTATTTTTATGAGAATAATGATATTTGCAGTCTTAATACTCATGTATACTTTTTTTTTTTTAAATGTATAGAATTTGTACATTTTAAAACTATATCTACAATATTACTCTATTTTTATTCACTTATTATATCTTAAATGCAAACAATGCGAGATTGAAAATCTTCAAACAGTATCTCGATGTAACTAGCTAGACTCAATATGCACCTTAATTCCTACTATTTATATATATATATATTATATGGAATCTTCTCACAATAAATATCTCAAGCAATTTGACAAATTTATTTCCCCAACAACTGTCTTCATGATCATGATCTATCAACTTTTATATAGAGACTCCGACCAATTATTTGGGATTACTGTTTTGAATCAATCTCATATATATTATGCATTCTAATTATTATTTTGAGGTGATTGTTGAGACCTCACTCTCTCTTGATGCATTTCTCCTTTTTTCATCAACGAAACTCTATTCACCAGAAAAAATAGGTTTTTTTTTTTAAAAGAAAGTACTACATGACACTGTCTAGCTCTTGTCTACACAGTAGATCCAATGCACCTCCAACCAACCAAACAGAAAAAGTTGTCATTCGAGAAATTTATAGTCAACATGCATGAGCTTTTTTGGGCCCTATGTTGTTTGGAAATGCTGGCAGATCAATAAAGTCTTATGATATTACATCCAACAACAATCAAACTATACACAAAAAGCAAACGGAATCATGACCTCTGTGCAAATTAAAGATCTTGTGCTATACAATTAGCCTAAAAGTCAAAGCACCTTTACGGATAGCATTCTGTTTCCACATTTCAAGCATGTTATCCTCAAAAGTGTCGTATTTTTCCTCTCTTATTTTTTTTTTCCTTTTGAGTTTTTTAATCGAAACACTAATTTCTATGAAGAAATGTAATACCTGTCAATTTCATGTAGGCATATTCTTCTTTTGTTTGGAGTTTTCCTATGCATGCAGGTTAGATGTACCATAATTACAAACCAATAAATCGTGTCATTTTTCAGCTCGAAAATAAAAAATCTACACTGATAAAGTGCATCTTGATGTTGAGGGGCGTCGGCCTATGCCTATAGAGATTTAGTCATCAACCATATGATTTCAAGATAGATGAAGCTTATAACATTAAAAAAACAACAACCATTTGGTTCAAATACATTATAATTGAGGATTCATAGTTTCGTGGTAGAAAGAAATCTTGGAACAGAGCCTGACAGAGAAGCTGGATGGGATGCTTCCCATCTTAATAAAGGAGTTTTTGAATGTGACCTTTTTCGACTATTAATTTTAATAAATTATATATAAAAAAAGAAGATGATGAAGCATTTTGGACTTTTAAAATTTCATGAGTTTATTTTAAATTATTTAATATTTTTCATGGTCATTTTTTCCATTTTTCCTCCGTACTGTCAAATAGCCTTCAATCGGCCTTCAACATGCTTTTCATGGTTCAAGAGTATTTATAAATTAGGATATTAATTAATATAATTACGTGCCTAAGCATAATATGAGATGATAATATTTGGGGGACAAGGAATATTTTTACTGAAAGTACAAGTAATTAGTATGTTTGTACTCTTCTTCATAGAACACGTACAGAACACTGCAGCCTTCCCATGCGTGTCATTATATAAAGGAACCAACTTGAGGAAAATGACTCATTATTATATATTGAACATTATAATTAGGTATGATAATATCGATTACCATGTTGATTAACTTCTCACTGATATCATAATTATTATTCATGACGATATTATTATTCCTGCATGCTTTCTAAAACTAGAAAACTTGCATGCATGCAGAAACATAAACGTCCCCACATTCCTCTGCCCAGTTCTCTTTTCAAGAAAAATCATGGGGGGACGGTCTAATTGCTTTACTTGTCCACATTGTTTGGTCACATGCATCTTGGCAGTCCCCATTCGGCTATTTTTATTGCCAAATTTGTATTACTACTTTGTTGGGGAAGAAAAACTTCAAAATCACCTGCATTTTTGTTTTCTTTTTAGAGATCTCATTCATGAGAGGTGAAAAAAAATGAGTTTTAAGGCTTAGTTTCTTTGATACATGTCTTAGAGAACACATGGGATATTGTACGTGATTGGTTGGGTCCAAGGTTTTGTTCTGAGATATCAGACTAGGACAAGAAATCATGTGGTACGTAGTACCCTTTTGGAGTTATCGTAACACCAAAGTCGTACAAAGCTGCATGTTTCAATATTACAACTCGACATCTCATTAGGTTGGATTCTGGGGGCTTTGTTCGCTTGCCTGCATTTTCAATAATTAAAATTCGAAGAATTCCCGGCAATATATATATATATATATTTATAGATATCGATATGTATTTAACTTTTTTGAGTTGTGGTATATATGCTTTGAACTTGTCCAGTACCTACTTTTATTGGTAATTATTTTAGATATGTTTAAGGATAAGAATTGCAACATTCAACAGATTCACATGAAGTTGCTAATCAAGCTAAAAGCTGCAAAGAAGCGTTCACCAAATGAGATCATTTTGCAGTAGTGCATGTGATCTGCTGACTTTGACAATCAGATCACATGTTGCATGCTGAGATAATTGACTTGTATGTACATCAACTTAATTGTTCGCCTAATTCTTGACTTCACATTTCAACTTCCAAAGAATTTCAACCCCATCGGGTTTCATCTAACTTTCTGCATTCCAGTCTTTTCAAACTACTGGGTGGTCCACAATACCTCTCTATAGCCGCTCTAAGAGCAGGCCTGTGTGGTGTAGTATGTGTAAGATTTTTCAATGAATAGGAGTTGACAGCTTAATTTTGAGCTGATCACCATGCATGTATTAATATAGATGAGTTTGTTACATTTTCAATTACAGTATGAGATCTATCGAGATCTTTGGAAATCACAATTACAAGTTTGAATTCAAATATTTAAAATACACAAGTAGCTAAATATTCAAATATTTAAGATATGAAGTTCTTGAAGATTTGGATTTCCTAGTGGCAGAGCATTGTCTTTGGATGATGACTTGGAGTTATGCAATTTATCATGTAATAGCTTAACGTGCAGATCCCCCCTCAAGTTATTGGAGAGTTCACGAATCAGTAACTTGTCTAGTAGAAGATTAAACCGAGCACTAGTTAGCTAGAAACTTAATTTGTGAACAAATAAGCTAACCAAGCAGTAGTGGAGATATGGCGAAGACTAATGTCCTTTTGTGTAACTTTTTTTCTAACAAAGTGACAATTCACCTCTATGTGCTTAGTCTGAACATGAAACATGCATGGGGTTGTAGGCTAATGACAATGCACTGAGGTTATCACACCATAAAATTGGAGCAGTAGGTAGTAGAATACGAAGATCATTGAGTACCATCCGAAGCCAATAGAGCTTGGTTGTGGCAAAAGCCGTGGATCGATGTTCTGACTCTATGCTTGAACAAGAAACGACGGGCTGCTTCTTAGCAGACCATGATATCAAACAAGGTCCAACAAGAATGGCATAGCCCGTGGTTAAGCACCTGTCATCAATGCTACCAGCCCAATATGAGTCACTAAAGGCATTTAGTTGGAGAGAGCCACGATCATATACCTGACCATGATGGAGTGAGCCTTTAAGATAACATAAGACCCTTTTGACAGCAGACCAATGAGTTGTAGTTGGCTGGTGCATAATTGACACAATTGATTCATAGGAAAGGAAATATCAGGTCAAGTTAGCGTACAATGTTGCAAAGCACCCACCACTTGTCTATACTCAATGGCATTTTGCAAAGGATCTCCTTCAAGCTCAGGTATGGGTGTAGCACACGGTTTGGCACTAGCCATGCGAGTCTGATGAAGCAAATCCACAATGTACTTGGACTGTGATAAATGAAGACCAAAAGAAGTGAGAACAACTTTGATGCCCAGAAAGTAGTGAAGAGGGCCTAGGTCTTTTAGAGCAAAATCAACCTGTAAAGATGTGATCAAATACATAATAACAGAGAGCTTGGAACTTGTTATAATAATATCATCTACATAAATCAAGAGGAAAATGTGAATATCATGATAATGAAATGTAAAAAATGAATAACCAACTTGAGAATCCATAAATCAAAGATTAAGTAGAGCTTGAGAAAACTTATGGAACCATGCATTAGGGGTGTGCTTAAGGCCAAAAAATGCCTTGGGAGCTTGCAAATTGAGTGAGGTTGAGAAGGACCCCTAAAACGAGTAGGTTGTTCCATAAACACCTCATCTTCCAAGTCTCCATGTAAAAAAGCATTGGATACATCCAATTGTCTCAATGGCCAATCAAAATGCACAACCAAAGCAAGAATAAATCAGACAGTAGATGCTTAGGCAACATGGCTAAATGTTTCAGCATAATCTAAACCTTTTTTGTGTCAAAATCCTTTAGCCACAAGGTGTACTTTGAACCTTTCAAAGGTACCATCAACTTATTGTTCAATCTTAAATACCCACTTATTTTTAATGACATTTTTATCAGCAGGCTGTGGACACAAAACCCAAGTATTGTTATCCAAGAGAGCTTGAAATTCAGCATTCATAGCTTGTCTCCATTTTGCAAACTTAGATACTTGAGTGTATAATGAAGGCTCTGTTGGGATGGTAGGGGAATGCAATGCACATAAGAGATATTTTGTAGAGTATAAAGTTTAAAAATCAAGATAGCTTTTAGGCTTGGAATGACCAATTTTATTTTAGATTAGTATTGGATGACTTGGAAGAGCTGTAGATGTTGACATAGAACTAGCTACATTAGAACTAAGAGATGGCTAAGGAGAAACAATAGGTAAGGTTAAAGGAGGATCCATATGAACAACATGAATAAAAGACTAAGGCATATCAGATTAAATAGAAGAATTAGAAATATGTACCTAAATTGCAGATGGGAGACTTGTAGAAGAACTATCCTTGGTGGTAGACTCAGGTACATGAGGTTTCAATAGAGATGAAGTGCAGACATTGGTAGGGAACAATGTCTCATCGAAAACCACATGACAACTTAGATACACACGCTTTGAGATGGGATTATAACATCTATATCCCTGAGAATTAGAACTATAGCCGAGAAAAATGCATTATTTAAACCTAAACATAAGTTTATGATTGGTATAGGGTCTTAACAGTGGATAACATGCACATCCAAAAGATTTAAGGAACGAGTAATCCAGGTTCTTTTGTAGAAGAATTTGATAAGGTGACTTGATGACAAAACAAATGAAGGCATGCGATTTATAAGAAACACAACCGTGCAAAATGTATTAACCCAAAAAGGAAATGACAGATGAGAGTGAGCCAAAAGACTTAAACCAATCTCCACAATGTGTCTATACTTCCTCTCAGTAATACCAATTTGTTGAGAGTTGTAGGGACATGACACAATGAAAAATATCATGTTGTTCTAAAAATTATTTAAACTGATTAGAGAGGAATTCACCGCCACCATTAATTTGAAGAGCTTTAATTTGAGTAGACAATAGATTTTCAACATAACATTTAAATTTAATAAAAGAAGAGAATACTTCATATTTGCATGTAAGGGGAAAAATCCAAGAAAATCAAGAGTAGTGATCAATAAAACTTATATAATAAGTAAAACCACTCAAGGAAACAATTGGAGAACACCATATATCAGATTAATGAACTAGTTCCAAGGGATTAGAAGACTACCTATGGATGCTTGTGTACCTCATTCATCAAGTGCCATGAATACTAATAACCTTAATGAAAAATTAAAAAACTTTAGTTCAGGTCATACAAGTTTATCCTAACACTTAAACATAGCTCAAGACCTTAATTACTATTGAATCATTTATTAAGCATGTATGATGTTTCTAGCTTTATCCACCAAGAGATATTTCAAAAACTTAATCAAATCGGCATTTTCATTCTTATCCCAATCACACGGCTTTTGTAAATGCAAATTATTCAAGCCTAGGTAAATTAATCAAAACTTTTATAAGTTAAGCATAAACTAGTCAAAACTGATGTGCGCTTAGATGATCAACACAAGATAGATTTAAAGCCCATCATGACATGCTTTTAATTTTAAAATTAAACCTTCAAGATTATTTCTAAGAAATTCTTGAATCATATAAAATTATTCTAAGACATGCCATAACTAAAATTCAACTTAAAAACAATTCATGAAATCAATGATCCCAATTGACCGGGTTTTGAACTAAGCATGGTAATTCCTCAATTAAATCAAATCAAACCTCATTCTAATGTCATAAAATGAAACTTAACATATCATTTTAACACTTAAAAAAAGGTAAACAAGAATACTTACAAAAGTTGTAATCCTTAAAGCTCTCAAACACACTCACTTCAAGAACACTCAAACTTTCACTCGGTTTCACTCTCTTGCACACTAAGGGGAGATATGCTCTAAAAAACTCAAGAAAAGGCTTGGAGGAGGGATGTGGAGAAATGAGGAAGTGAGGAAGTGAGGAAGGTATTTATAGGCTTCAAGAGGGGAGGGAGACATTGGCTTTGGATGAAGAGGGAGCTTGGGATTGGTTGAAGTGGATGGTGGAGTGTGGTGATGCAAGTTCTAGCTTGTGCATCACTTGTGCAGATGAATAGTTTTCAAACCTCCATAATTTCTTTATTTTCAGGTGCTGCATTGAGTGATATGGGTGTAGCTGCTACCATGGTGCAGAAAAAATAAAGAAAAAATAAAAACCAAGGCATGAAGTCATGCCATGATGCCGTCGGGTAGAAACATGAAAATCTGGACAGATTTTCATCTCTTGCTTGCATCACTTTTGTTTTATCTCCATGGCTGATTTGTGCAAGTATCATGACACTATTTGAAGGCTTTTTCAGTGGAGGAAGGTGGAGGATTGGCTGCCAAGTGCTCAAGTGTGTGTAACTCATGGAAGAGGATGAGGTTGCCAAGTGAAATAAGTTTGATGCCCTTCGGTTTGTGCTGTTTGGCTTGAGGGAAAATGTGGTCAATACTTCATGATGACTTTGAGGGGCTCATAGGGATTGGGAGGAAAGGGAGGTGGCGTGTGGTGTTGCCTCAAGGAAGAGCAGGAAAATAAAAAACCAAACGAAAACACCATAACACTCGGATCGGTTCCAACTAGTTTCCTAAGGGAATGGTTGGAATTTAGTTTAGTTTCTTGGAGGAATTTCACCCAATGTTAGAACTAAACCATAGGGGATGAGATGAGGTGTGAATAGTAAAATTTTTCTTGATTTGGTGCAATGCACATGAAAGTGCATATGTGTGTTGATTGTGGTTATTTTGGCATTGATATGTCTTTGCCTCTATTGACATGTGTTGGGTCAATATTAAACTTCTAATTTGATCTAAGAATGATGCAACTCAATAATAGAATCAATAAATTTCAGAAAACAAAATGTGGGAAATAAATAAAAGGAAAACTAAGCTCAAAACATGGTTTGAAGGTCACTAATCATGTGTAAGTTGATTAATGCTCTTAACCCAAGTTAGAAGTTTGATTTTGGTCAACTGGGGACCTTAGGGGTGTGGGGTACTTCTTGGGCTTGAGAAAAATCAATGGTATGGTGTATGTGAGCTTCAATTAAAAGTGTAAAAATGGAAGACAGGGCTTTTGGGTCTTGTAGGGCTATTTGTGTAAGTCTCTTGGTTGTGGCCTCTTAGTGTGGGTCATTGAGTGGACCTTATGTCCAAATTTGAGGGCTCATATAAGGACTCAAAGATCTACCAAGATTGGGTCAAATGGTATGTCTTTCTAAGGTTGAGTCAAAGGCCTCTACTATCACCAAATTAGACCCAAAGGCCTGATTTCTAAGGCCTTTCAAGAAAGATCTAAGCTTCTTAAATCCACATAGGTCTTGGCTTATGGCATCTATCATTGGTCCATCACATTCTTAGTGATTGAGGGCCTTGGATAAAACACTATTGGGCTCACACCTAAATCCACCCATACTTAGTCCATTTTGCTTAACCTACTAAGGATGCCAAGTGTCATTCTGCTATTGGCTTCTTGGCAATAATCAAAATAGAATATTAGAGATCTTCCAATGATAGAAAATGTGATTCTCATGTTAAAATAATCGAAAAAATAATATATATATACACCCACAATAACAACTTACACTAACTAAGATTAATGAATCTAATGGTTAAGTCATAACGGGCTTTTTAGGTGGGGTGTTACACTTGACATGAAGAGTCCAAGCCATAAACTGCAAAGAGAGGATCACTAGACAAGGTGGTGATGAACCAACTTAATAAATACTAGTCTTTCTTTGGCCAAAGGACAAAGGTTGGATTGAGAGTGGTAGTAGGAAAGCCACGATTAGGGCTGTAAACGGACAGACTGGATCGAGACCGGACCGGACCGAGTTCATTCGGTCCGGTCCACGGTCTGAGTTTTATAGGACCGAATGAATTCGGTTCGGTCCACGGTCCATGTGTTTTTCGGACCGGACTGGACTTTAAAAAATTATATATATAATTAATTATATAATTTTCATCTAACCTAATCCTATCACTAACTAATATATAATTATACCATATTATAATTAAGTATAGACTATAGTTATACTTATACTAATATTACTAATATATAGCTATACTATATTACTAATAGTCTAATACTTTATACTAATACTATTATATAATTATACTAATTATGATTCATAATAACTAATCACTATAAGTCTATAACTATATATATTTAGTATCAATATATTAATATATTCTGTAATGTATTATTAATACTATTAAATATTAAGAGTTATAGTATAAATTATAATATATGTATAATTTATAAATTTATAATAGTATGTATAATTAAATATTTTATGCTTATTTATAATAGTATGTTAAGTATGTATCTTTCTCAATTATGGATGTAATATGTATGGATAATTAAATTATTTATGCTTATTGCTTCATATACAAAATGTTAAAAGTTGTATATGGCTCATTATGCATTAACATACTTTAAGTTAGTAATAGAGTAATAATTAACATCATCAATAATGTAATTTTCATTTAATTTATTATCATTGACCATATAAAATATTTTTTTTATTGAGTTTGTTACATAATCCATATTAATAAGTCACTTAGTTTAATTTAGTATTGTAAATAAATTTTTTTATTAATTGATGTGAAAAAAAAAAGAGGCCGAACCGAATAGACCGGACCAAACCAGACCGGCCCGTTTACACCCCTAGCCACGATCATCCAAGTAGTGCTTCAGAGGGCAAGGTTTGCATCCATCCACAATCCTAAGAAGTTCATTACTTCTAAGGATAGGAAGGAACTGAGACACTTAGTGATGGTAGTTAGTATTATCGAGCTTGATTGCGAGCTAGTGGAAAAAGTTTGGAGCAGTGAAGGTAGGAGAAAATATAGAAGCAGAGTTACTAGAAGCGATGGTATTAGCAGAGTGCGAAAGTAGGTTCATAGTAGGATCGAGAAATGATGATTAGCCTTGAAGAATCTTATAACATGTAAGATTATTCAATGAATAGGAATTTGCAGCTTAATTTTTAGTTGACCATGCATGTATTAATATAGATCAGTTTGTTACATTTCTTGTTATAGTATGAGATCTATCTAGATCTTTGGAAACCACAATTGAGTAATGCTACATGCAGTCGTGAAATGTGCAAGCGCCGTGCAGTCGCTTTGAAAAAGAATATGGTCCACTATTAAAAAATTATTATTTTTTATGTGGATCCCATATTTATTTACTTTTTTCAAAGTGATTGCATGGTGTTTACATACTTATAACTACAACAATCATTTCTCAATAGCTTATCATTATGTTGAAAGCCATTAAAGACTTTAATTATATCTTCTCTAACATCAATTAATTTAGGTGGATTGTCAGCTCACGATCTGACATTGAACCAAAAAGAAGGGGTGGATCTATGTGATAGCATGATGCTTGAATTAGAGATATATTAAATGTTGATGGACTTTCAAATGTATTTACGAGGAAAAACTGCAAATGACATGACGATATAGATGAGCTCAAAAAAATAACGCCAAAGCATAAGCAAATTATTGATTTGAACTTCGGAAACTAGGCGAATAGCAAACGCCTTATATATTCATTAAAATCTTCTTTCTTGTGAGGCTGCAACCTTGGTATTGACATTTAAAGTGTTCTAGAATCGAAGTTTAACGTTGAAATATGATCACTGATCACATACATGGGTTTTAAAAGGTAAAAATCTAAATCGAAATTGAATCGCCATTTGATAGCTAGGTAGGGAGGAAGGATGGAAAAGTGAGAAGGAAAAGGAAGTATGAAGGATAGAAGAGTTCGTTATTTTTTCGTCATAGAAATACTTGTTATAGAGATTGAAAGATGGAATGATGGAGAATATATGAATTTTCACTCTTGTTCGATAGGAAAGAAGGGGAGAAAAAGAAAAGAAAAGAAAAATATCGAGTGTTAAATTATCATTGTGTCATCAATGTTTGGAATTCTCGCACACAAACCCATTTGGGTATGAATGTAAAAGCCCATCGAAGCTGCAGTACTCGAATTCCAATCTTTTTTGTGGGTTTCTCAACCTCAAGGTGAAAACCAAGCCCTTCGGCTCAATGGGTAAGTTTCTGATTTCAAACTTTGATCCAATTGTTCAAAGGATATAATATATATAAGCTTAAAATGTAAAAGCGCAAGTTTTTTTTTTTATAAAAAAGTAGCCCTTATCATAAAAAATTATGAAAAATTCATATATATATTTTTTTATACGGTGGAATCCACCTTTTACAAAAAACTTCAACAAAACTTATACATTTGTAACTTATCCCTACCATTACTCTTATTTAAAGAATAATGTTATATACAAATCTAAAATATATAAATCTCGCTCTAGTTTTTTACAAAAAAGTAAACTTTATTAAAAAAAAAAAGAAAAATTCAATTTTTAATGTTCGGATTTACTTTTTAAGAAAATGCTTGTGCATTTGGAACTTAGCCCTAGTATTTTGCTCAAATATTGTAAGCGAAAATTACAACTCATTATCATATTTTCTGTCATACTTTGCATAGTAATCTTATAAGCTGTATATAAAAGAAGATTGTGCCAAAATGTACAATTAAACCATACGATGTAATATATACACCCTGACTTCCGAAAGTGTGTGGCATCTGAAGTAGTAAATTAAGCATCTGTTTTACACCCTTCGCAAGTATTATTTAAAAAAAAAAAAAAAAAAAAAAAAAAAAAAAAAAAAACAAGTGGGTCATGCAAAAAGATCAATGCTTACATTGATTCTGCTCCAAAATTTCCTTGTACAGTATCATGCATCACATGATTTAGGGCGTTAGAAAAGTAGCTCTTTTTTTGTTATTTCACACTAATACCATACTAAATCTCAAAACTCACGGGGTTCAAAGTTGTCATGTATTTTCCCAGTTCCAATGAATTCAGGTGTTGTGCATATGCTCTGTAGTGACTTCATGCTCGTGCACCAAAATTGGCTTTCTGCCATTTATGCTCCCGCCTCTTTGTACACTTGGAAGGAAGTATTCAAGAGGAATCAATAACAAATCATCGTAGAACGTAGCAAATTGCAAAAGCATGACAATCCAAAAGTGTTCACTGGTGAAGGAGGTGGTTCGATATCTCACTTAAACCACAAGATTTCACAGCAAAATCTCAGGAGGGGGTTGATCCTTGGCCAATTCTTCAAGTCGGTTAATAACATTTTGGGCCAAACTACCATATGCTTTGGACACTGCAGAATCAGGCGCTGATATAACGATGGGGACACCTTCATCGGAGCCTTTTCTGATCTCTACTTCTAATGGTATCTGAAACGGTAAGATACAGACTAATTAGAACAGATTAGTGGATGATTGTAGCGAGAAAAGTTGCCATCATCAAAGCCGTTGATTAACTACATTCCATCATATGTATTGTAGGAACAAATGTTTTTTTCATTAGTATTTACGTACGAACAAATGTGGTAGAATGATACAGCAGGCCGGTTTCATTGCAACCCAAATAACGAAGATTATATTTTGTGTGGACTGCTATATTCTATCACTTTTTGTTGTTCGTTTTTGA
Source organism: Pterocarya stenoptera (assembly GCA_003123785.1). NCBI lineage: Eukaryota > Viridiplantae > Streptophyta > Magnoliopsida > Fagales > Juglandaceae > Pterocarya > Pterocarya stenoptera. Next base: position 39,964 of record QEOT01001789.1, read on the forward strand.
AGTGATGCACAAATTGATGATTGAGGTGGATCATATAATAATGTTCAATATGTTTTATGCCAATTGGTTGCTTATTCTGACCTGGTCAAAGTTTCAATGTAATAACAGCTTTCTAGAGTTCAAAAACCTTTTAAGCCCATTATAAAAAAATGGAAGAATCTACTTATCATCATCCTCTCAACATCCCTTGATGTGGTATTAAATGATAGGCCCACAAGTGAAACATAATAAATAGTCTCCAATCATTTAATACCATATCATGGGATAATGAGAGGATGATGGTAAAAGGAATGATGAGTAGTAACATTACACTAAAAAAATATGAAGCAAAATCATTAGGTAATGAGCCAGTTTTGCCTCAAATCTCGTTTCAACCATCAAATGACAAAATAAAAGTAATTAACATACCTCGCCAACAAATTCCAAGCCCATTTCAGCAGCTAACTTACGAGTCCCTCCTTTCCCGAAGATGAATGAAGGTTCACTGCAATGTGGACACTTAAAGTAGCTCATGTTCTCTACAAATCCCAAAATCTGTCAATGAAAGCCGAATTCCATTTAAATGATGGTTACTGGACTTGTACTTCATCTGAAGCAAATTTCAAAACTCTGCTTTGCACACACACACACACACAGAGCTATGAGATGCATGAAGTTTCTTGTCAGTTCACAAAACTCTCTTTGAGATAGAGAGATAGAGCTGCACTATGTCGCATGAAAAGAAAACTACATGCATGCATCTCCTCATGTTTGCATGGCTCTACATGCTTTCGTCATTATCATTTATTAGACATTGAATTATCGCCCTTTGCAATTCGTTAGTACCATTTGCACAGCAAATAGATCGGTATTATATATATATATTCATAAGCAGAAATCTCAGAAAAGATTAACAATTATTACAACCATTTCTATTCATAAACCACAAGGTCATGTTACGAACTGTAAAATTGGTGAGAATATTCAAATCACATGAAGTTGAGATATCAGAATCAATAGCCTTTGACACATGGCATCCACTTTGACACTCAAACTTGACTAAATCATATTATACGCATCAAAACAGCAGAATCAACAATGTAGACAACAATTCAACATGGCAAAAGTTCAGGGGCCTCTGGTAGAGAAAGCAAGAGGGATGAGCAAGAAGAGATGATCATACAGGAACTTGGACTTTGGAGAACATTTTAACTCCTCTACGAGCATCCATTAATGCCACATCCTGAGGAGTTGAAACAATCAATGCACCTGCCAGAAAAGTAACCAAGGTTAAAAACAACCAAAGAAAGATTCTACAACGAAATATAACAACAATAAATGTTGAGGGGAGGGGGTATTTGCAAATAAATGCAATGATAATTTGAACACTTTATTTAATGACGGAATGTGGTATTATACTGAAAGTAGTTGAATAATTAATATCCAAAAATGAAAAGGAAGATGATGCCCTGAGGTCTGTCTTATCAGAACACCATTATTGCTTCAAGTGCCACGCAAGACAAAATGGAAAATACTAGTTTCAATGTAATGCAAAAGACATCAATGACTGTTCCCGAAGAATGATCAGAAGATGTTAATGAGACAATATAAACACACAAAAGTCAACCAAGTGACAAAAGAAATCAAATTTCTTAGTGTCCAATTAAGATCAACAGCTATTCAGTAAATGCACCAAGACACCATTCAGTTTCTTCATGAATCAGTACAGATGACTTTGGTTGCCACTTTTTAAAAGGACATTTTACAATGAAAGTACTTCCATCTGAATAGTGATAAGTAGAGCCCAAGCTCATTGGATTTAAACACTTTTTTCTCTCCGTACACTTTTTTCTTTCTGCAAGTTCTCGTAGTCCATGGAGGTTGTGAGTTCTGAACGGCAGGGTGTTTGACGCTTTCTTGGAAGAATTATGTCTTCCATGAGAAGTATTGTGATTGAATCAAAGGTGTTTGAGATACGGGTAGAGGGGCGTAATGTGCTGTTATCCGAGAGAGGTTGGAAAGGTACGCAAACCTTGAGGTTGGGTTGGGACACAGCTCGTTGGGTCTCAAGAGCTTTGGAGGAATGCGTTAAGCACGAGGGGAAGGTGTATTACTCTGCTTACAGGGAGGGGAACAGAGGGTACATTGCGCAACAGGGTTCCAACCCCTGTGGTAGCTTCTTGACTCTGGTGGAGTATGAAGGAGGAGGGCGTCGAAGTCTCATCTTTATCCCTGGAGAAAGGGATGGAAGGGGGTGGAGGAAGCTTGCGGTGGCCTTGAGGGAGGTGGGAGACAAAGGTGATCAGGGGAGAAGGCTACCATCGTTAACAGTAGCAGTCCCACTGGCTCGGTCTTACAAGGAGGTGGTGCAGACACCTCGAGAAGTGAGCTATTCAACTTCGGTAGACCCTCAGAGAGCAGGTGAAGTCCCTGGTTTAGTAGGTGCTCAGAGGCGAGAGGAAGTCAACAGAAGTATGGCTGGGCAAGCTGACATAAGTGTTTTGAAGGATTTACGGGATATGCAGGCTGCGTTGGAAGAGATGGCCGTTAAAGTCAAGGGGATGATATGGTGCGTATTGGGTAAGGAAGTTATGGTGCAGAGTTTGGTTTTGGGGAGTGGGCCGGGATGTGGGCATAGAGGGGAGGCCCAGCGCCATCCTAATAGCGGGCCCAAGCCCACCAAACAGAAGGGTCTCAAGTGGAGGAAGAAGACGCAGTCTCGGGATGGCTCAGCTGCGAGTGGGTCAACGCTACCGTCGCCGGAGTCTCAGACGGTGGTGTCAAAGGTCCCAATAGCTTTGATGGAAGCTCAGCTGTCGACGGAAGAACAGCCGCCGATAGAAGGTTATGTGGAGCTTGGAGGGGTGAGCTCCTACTGTCTCGGCTCTGTGGAGAATGGAGGATTCAACTTAGCTCCCATCATATCGGCTCTGGCACAGAACTGGTCGACGGAGGTAGAGACTTTGTTGCCACGTATAGATGAGCCTCTCAAAAGTAAAGAAAAAGATGTATCGGCACAGAAGGAGCCGAGAGCAGGTTCTGTGGAGATTGGAGGGGTGAGTTCCCATCGTCTCGGCTGTGTGGATGCCGTCACCATAGCCCCTATCACATCGGCTCCTGAACAGCATGGGTAGACGGAGGCAGAGTTTCTGTCGCCACGTATAGGCGAGCCTCTAGAGAGCAATGGCAAAGTGTTATCAGCACAGAAGGAGCCGATAAGTATAGTTGAAGCCTCGGGTGGGTTAGAAATTGTCCATTACGTTCAGGATAGGGAAGCAGGGGAAATTACCGAGGTTGTTGAGGGACTTAATGGGGCTCGGAACTCTGGGGATGTTCACACGAGAATGATGGATGAGAGGAATAGCTTACTGAAACAGTTCTTAAATTTAGAGGGAAGCAGACAGACTTTTGAACTGCCTGAGATGGAGGAACAAGATAGGTTGGTCTCGGATGAGGAGGAGTTGGGTAGTTCATCACCTTTGCAGATGATTCCTCTTCAGATGGTAACAAAGGAATCTTCAGACTGGGTTTTTAAAAAAGTGAAGGAAATTCAAAGTTGTGTGGGTCTCTTTTATGACGGCTATGAAGAACAATTGATGGCGCTTTTAGTTGCAATTGAAGCTGGTCGATCTACGGCTGAGAAATCAACTGTCAGAAGGGAGCGAGAGTTGAGACGATTGCATTGTTCTATTAATTATGACAATAAGGAGGGGTCTTCGGGGAGGGTTAGAGTAAAAGGGAGGGAAGCTATTCCTGTTTATGAAGCCTAAAATTTTGTCTTGGAATGTAAGGGGTATCAATAATGTAAATAAACGCCTTCGCATTAGGTCCATGGTTCACAGTTGGAAGATTGATGTTGTATGTCTCCAAGAAACAAAATTGGAAATTATTGATAGAAATATAATCAGTACTTTGTGGAGAGGTTCCTTTGTAGGCTGGACTTATTTAGCCTCCTCGGGTGCTTCTGGTGGAGTGCTTGTCATGTGGGATCGTAGAGTTGTCGAGATGGTAGAAGAGTGCGTTGGGAATTATTTGGTGGCATGTGTATTAAGAAACTTGGAAGATGGGTGGTCATGGGCATTGGCTAGTGTATATGGTCCCAATAGGGATCGGGACAGAAACTTGTTGTGGGATGAAGTCTCAGGGCTGTTTTCTTTGTGGGATTTACCTTGGTGCATATGTGGGGATTTCAATATAGTTCGTTTCCCAAGTGAGCGGGAGGGTCTATCATCGATGAATACAGCCATGGAAGATTTCTCACAGCTGATCTTTGACTTGGAACTGCTGGATTTACCGCTGGTGGGGGGTGAGTATACGTGGTCCAATTCTAGAGGTGGTTCAAGATTGGACAGATTTTTAGTATCATCGTCATGGGAAGCCCATTACCCGAAGTTGTGCCAAAAACGATTTCCAAGGGTAGGATCGGATCATTTCCCCATTATTCTTGAGTGTGGGGGTATTCATGAGGGCAAACGGTACTTTAAGTTTGAGAATATGTGGCTGGAAGTGGAGGGCTTCGTTGATAAGATAAAAAGTTGGTGGTTGTCGTACCAGTATGAGGGGACTCCTAGTTTTGTTTTAGCTAGTAAACTCAAAGCGTTAAAAGCTGATTTGAAGATATGGAATAAGGAGATTTTTGGGAATATTGAGCAGCAGAAAAAAGCCCTGTGGGATGAGCTTCAGTCCTTGGAAGCTGATGGGGATAGTGAGAGGATTTTGTCTCGGAAGAACGAAGTAATAATAGAACTTGAGAGGGTTCTTTTGAGGGAGGAAATATCATGGAGGCAAAAGTCGAGAGTTCTTTGGCTTAAAGAGGGAGATAAGTGCACTAGTTTCTTTCATAAAATGGCTAATTCTCATCGACGTAATAATGCTATTGAGATGCTTAGATCTGAAAATAATCTGCTTTCCTCACCTACCGAGATCCAAGAGCATGCTGTACAGTTCTTTACATCCCTCCTTAGTGAAACGGAAGCTTGGAGACCTAAGATTGATGGATTGAACTTTGCAACGGTGGATGATTTTTCAGCAAGCTGGCTTGAGAGGCCTTTTGAAGAGCTTGAGGTGCATCGGGTGGTTTGTGGAATGAAAAGAGATAAAGCTCCCGGGCCGGATGGGTTTTCTATGGCTTTTTTCCAAGATTGTTGGGAGATTGTGCGGGAGGATGTGATGAAGGTGTTTCATGAATTTTATGAAGGAAAAAAATTTGAGAAGTCTTTGAACGCCACTTTTATTGCCTTGATTCCAAAGAAAGTGGGTGCCTTGGAGTTGAAGGAGTTTCGCCCAATCAGTTTGGTAAGCAGCGTTTATAAGATTATTTCAAAGGTGTTAGCGAATAGAATGAGTAAGGTGATGGAGAAAATAATTTCTAAATCTCAAAACGCCTTCGTTAGAGGTCGTCAAATCATAGATTCCGTGCTAATTGCGAATGAATGTGTCGATAGTCGTATGAGGGAAGGGACTCCGGGGGTTCTTTGCAAGTTGGATATGGAAAAAGCATACGATCATGTAAACTGGAAATTTCTTTTGTTCATGCTTCGAAGATGCGGATTTAAAGACAAATGGTGTGGCTGGATAAGTCAGTGTATTTCAACTGCCCGTTTCTCTGTGCTTGTTAATGGGCAGCCTTGTGGGTTTTTTCCGAGTTCAAGAGGTTTGAGGCAGGGAGATCCCTTATCTTCCCTCCTTTTTGATATAATTATGGAGGCATTGAGTCGTATGGTGGAGGCAGTGGTAGGAGCAGGTTATATCTCGGGCTTCTCAGTGGGATCCAATGTCAATGGCCTAACTACAATATCACACTTGCTTTTTGCGGATGATACTCTTATTTTTTGTGAGGCTAATGGGGAACAAATTCAAACATTGAGGGCTGTCCTGCTGTGTTTTCAAGCCATCTCCGGATTAAAAGTGAACTTAAGAAAATCAGAGTTGGTACCCGTGGGAGAAGTCCATAACATTCAGCAGTTGGCAGATTTTCTGGGGTGCAAAGTTGCTGCACTGCCCATAAAATACTTGGGACTACCGCTAGGGGCATCTTTTAAGGCCAAACACATTTGGGATGGGGTGGTTGAGAAGATAGAGAAGAAGTTGGCGGCATGGAAAAGGACGTATTTATCTAAAGGGGGTAGGATTACTCTCATAAAGAGGACACTCTCTAATATCCCTGCATATTTCCTATCTCTTTTCCCTTTACCAGTTGGTGTGGCTAATTGAATTGAAAAATTGTATAGAGAATTTCTATGGGGAGGCATGGGAGAGGAGACTAAAATTCCGCTAGTGAGTTGGAAAAAAGTTTGTTGCCCGATTGCTGATGGAGGGCTGGGGATTCATAGCTTATGTAGCTTTAATAAGGCTTTGTTGGAGAAGTGGTTATGGAGGTATCATGGAGAAGAGGAAGCATTGTGGAGGGGGGTGATAGATAGAAAGTATGGTAGCGATTGGGGAGGGTGGTGCTCAAAAGAGTGTAGGGGCTCGTATGGAGTGAGTCTATGGAAGTTCATTAGGAAAGGTTGGGGATGTTTCTTGAAATATGCTAATTTTTCGGTAGGTGATGGATCAAAAATCAGATTCTGGTCAGATGTATGGTGTGGAGATACTGAACTGTCTAGAGTATTCCCGATTGTCTTCAGATTGGCAACAAATAAGCAAGCTTCAGTTTCAGAGTTGATGAGCTTCTCCAATGGAGTGGTGCTTTGGGATGTAAGTTTCTCCAGATCTGCCCAGGATTGGGAAGTAGAAGAAGTCACTGATTTTTTCAGATTGTTGTATTCAGTGGAGATAAGAAGACAAGGCAGGGACCAACTATGTTGGAGACAAACAGCATCTAAAAAGTTTACAACTCGATCATACTATAAGGTGATGTTAAATCAACACCATACTCGCTTTCCTTGGAAAAGGATTTGGAAGGCTTTTGTTCCGACAAGGGTGGCTTTCTTTGCATGGACAGCAGCACTAGGGAATATTCAGACTGTAGATAACTTGAGGAAGCGTGGTATGATTGTTTTGGACTGGTGCTTTATGTGTAGGAAAGGAGCGGAATCAGTGAATCATTTACTCCTTCACTGTGAAATGGCAAAAGTGCTGTGGGATGGAGTGTTTAGAAGGGTTGGGCTGAACTGGGTTATGCCAAAAGCAGTGGTAGATCTTCTTGCATGCTGGACCAATTCTCATATGCATACTTGTTCCGAAGTGGTAGCCGCATGGAAAATGATGCCTCTGTGTATTATGTGGTGTATCTGGTTGGAAAGAAATGAGAGGTGTTTTAATGATAGGGAACGCAATATAGATGCATTTTGGAAGTTTTTTATAAGTACTTTGCTTAGCTGGTTTTCTGCTATTGTACTCAGGGGAGGGGCTGTAAATGAGTTCTTATCTTCGCTTCTCTAGTTTAGAATGTAATTAGGTGTTTTCTTTGTATACCCCCTGTGTACTTGGGCATCGCCTATTACTTTATGATGAATGAAACTCTATTAACTTATCAAAAAAAAAGAAAGGCTGGAGCCAAATTTTTCTGTCTTTTTCTATTTTTCTCCTTTTGAATCTTCAACCTTTTCTTTCTATTGAAGATTTTGTAGGTATTGAGGGAACTATAATTTTGGAGACTGTGCTGTCCGAACACTGTAAAGTATCAGAGAGGCATACTGACATTCTCTCTTTTATAAAACCAATGGTCGTCAGGCAATTCATCACACATCAGAGCATACAAGAGAGCCTCCAACAAATACAAAAAAGCAAAGAAAGAAAAAGAAATTGATGCAGAACCAAGGCAATGAATCGATAATGTGACTCTGTTATGCTACAATCCTTCTGGTTGTGTTGCCCTGTGCTCGCTATTTAATTTTTCATTGGTCTACAGCTTGTACTATTCACATCCTAATCAATCATGACAAGTTCCATACTTATCCGGTCCAGTTAAGGGATTACACCAAAACAGGATTGGAATGCAACTGAACCAGGCAAAGGGCTGATTCACTAATCATTGGCTGATCACCTTTACTAGTTTTCAATTGTAAAAGGAGTATGTGTTGAGAATCACGTGCATACAGGATTATCATATAATTTGATACAAAGTCTGTTTTAGATTTAAGCCACTCAACAGTTGACTGACGTGTCTGATTTAAGCTCCACTTAGAGACACCCATTAATGCAATAGACCCAAAGCCTCAAGAATTATGTTGATAAATTCTTCAACTACCTGATAAATGCACCAACTGAGAAATAGATATCTGAGCATCACCAGTGCCAGGGGGCATGTCCACTACAAGAATATCAAGATTCCCCCAGTTAACGTCTCTGACCATTTTTCCAAGGGCATTCCCTACCTGCAAGGATTCAGCTAACCCAGTTTCTAAGAACAAGAAATGAAATAACTCTAAACCCAGATTCTTTGGAGTTCAAGGCCCAAGTTGACATCATTTTAACAAAACGAAAGGAAAAACAAATTGCAAGACCTTCATGAAGGGAAATGAAATCAGTTTCTTCAAAAGTAATCACTTGGAGACTATGTTTTGCCATGAAAAGGTCTAATGAAAAACTAAAGCTGCAAGAGTCAAAGGTGAGAAAGTAACATTTAGAAAAATTCCAAATCTTACAGAACACTTCAAGAAACAGAGAGAAATGAAAATATAATACAATAGAATCTATTTTATACTTTTCACCATCAAAGTTAACATTGCGGTTCCCTTGGATGAATGTAAAGCAATTTATTACTAACCCCAGACAAAAAAATAATTTCTAACTTGAAGGGAAAAGAGAAGGGAAAGAAAATAGGGATTCAAATTCATCAACCAGTGACATTCACACTATCTTTACCCTGGCCTTTCTGCTTCCATCTTTTCCATACATCTAGTATTCATCCTCTCTCATGAAAGTAATATTTTTAGATCCTCTACATAGGTATGTACAGACTCAAGCCAATCATAAATTTAATAATTAATAAAAAGGAATTTCAATTTACGCTTTCTGTGCTTTTTCCTTGACATACACAGGAGGCAACTCGTAGTAGGTTTTTGACACTAAAATGCACCTATAAAGCTTTCCTTATGAATTATTAGGCACAAAAGAATATGGCCAATGAATCCCACAATTTTTCATTGTTTGATGTCCAAAACCATATCAGCTTAACTAGGCCTAACTCTGCCATTAAATAGTCTAGTTTTATTTTTTGATAAGGAGTAATTTTTTTAAGAAGTGCAAAAGGCTTTAGCCCTAGCACACAGGATGTATACAAGAGGTCTACACCTATATAGACAGGGGAAAAGGAATCTAATTATGCCTTATTAATCTTGGTCAAATTATAAGACACAACGGGAGCTTCTACCCCATTCTTCACATTATTTCTCCATTTCATCATCGAGAATTTTATAGAGATGTGAGAGAAAGGAAGAAGATTAGTTAGGGCTTGCTGCAAAGAGGAAGGCCTTTACACCAAACTATATCATTGCCACCAATTAGTGACAGTTGCCCTGCTTCCCAATCTAAGAGCTTGGCACCACGCTCACCAAGCTTAGCATCACATTAAGTCAAGCCCTTGATCCAAATTAACAACCTATTGCAACTTCATCTCCTGATCAGCTTAACTCCGTGCTATCAAACCAAAAGCCCATCATTGCCTCACTCGATTGCTTATACCATCATCAACATCCAAAGCTTCACCATCAACATTATATTCAACACACCATCAATCCAACCAAAATTAATCTCAATGTTAAGTGTTAGACATGATGTTAAGCTTCAGCTAACGCGACGAATGATCAAGTCATATCAAACACTCAAGGTACCAAGAGAGGTAATATTTGCTATAGTCAAAGAAGGACATGAATCATGATCCTCTTCATAATTATTCTTCTACTAATTCTCTCTCTCTCTCTCTTCCCCCCCCCCCCTCTCTCATTAAATTTAATTTCTCTTATTAAAAAACGGCATGTTTCTTAATCAAGGGACATAACCATCAAAATCAGTTGGCTGACATTTAAACCAATTTGGCGTACATCCCATGATGACTAAGACAATTATACTGACCGTTAACTTTATATCTTCAAACGTACAGTAATAATATAATCCAATGTACTTGCGTACCAATTTCTTAGATCTACTCATATCTGGACCATTTATCCTGTAGTATTTCTCTTTTATCAGTAAATTCTCTTAGAAGGGACCAAGGGTGTGCAATCCCAGTAAATTACGAGCAAGAAAGGATTTTAAAACTATCATCCTCTACATCATTCCAATGCTTTACGATCCTCATTAGACGACATGTTTAATGCATAAATAAACAATTTAGTTGACACATCTCAAACAAGATACCAAAGTTAACTGGCAGGGCCATATTATCTATTATAGATCAATGAGAGATTTCTTCAAAATGAGTATATCCAAGCACAAACCATTAGCATCTAAACTTGTAAGATATAAAAGGAGTTGGAACAACTTCACCTTCAAGCAAGAAAGGATAATAAAAAGGCACTAAAAATTATGTTGGCATACCATGGGACCTCTCCAGACAAATGCAGCATCTGTATCCACAAGCAATCCCATTGACATACACTTGATTCCATAGTTCTCAACTGGAACCATTTTCTTATCTACTCGAGAGAAACAAACATAAGGAATAGTCTCTATATTAGTAATTGAGTAACAGATTGTGAAAAGGTGTCTACTTGTACATATAAAAAAGAAAAAGAAAGAAAAGTTGCTTACTTATGGCTAGAACCCACACGAAATACAGGCAGGCATGAAATGTAGATTAGGGAGAAGAATAATGTGCTAATTTCATCAATTTATAAATCAAATAATCGTAAAACAAAAATAGAGGACCCAACCAACATTTTTTTCTCCTTTTATTTTGTCATTTTGGCCTGACGACAGCCTGACCATATAAATGGATCGAAGGTAACAATGTCTAACTGCATGTAAATATGAATTCTAATTGCTCATGAAAAAAATCTTAATAAGTTTGTAATGGTGAAACATACAAAGATTGCACACTAATTAAATGATCCAACATAACTCAACAAACGATGTTTGAGTATCCCTAAACCAGTTTCAATGGCAATGATATAGTTGATACATGGTGTCTGGTCATACACATTCCAAAATTCGACAGAGGGGAATTCTATAGCACCATGGGTAATATTAAGAGAAACAAGTACCTTCAGTCACCTCTGGTTTACTATTGATCTTCATCATAATGGGAACATTTGGTCCATACACATCAGCATCGAGCAAACCAACTTTCAGTTTCAACTTGTTAGCAAGTGAAACAGCCAAGTTAACTGCAAACCAACCAGTATGCATAAGCCCACAACAAAAATAGAACCAGCAGGAAAGTATTGGTAGGTCTTGTCCTGCTTACATAATTATTAAAAAAGAGCCTGATGTTAAATTTGTTGCTTCGTATTCACATTTACAAAGATGAAAAGGTAAAAACACATGTTGTGCTAGTTTGACCATGTTCTTTCTACCAACAATTCTTTTTCCGGCAACCCACTGATAAAAAATTCTCTTTCCGGAAACCCAGTTTTACTCCAAGGAAATTCAATTACTTCAAATGGGATACCGTAACCCAAAACTAGAAAAAATTTAATACACGTCTTTCTCTTACAAAGAAAAGAAATCAACTCTCATTTTTACTTTTTCATAACACATGTTTACTGAATATACCAAATGGTAGTTATCGTTCTTTATAAGCATATAATGCCACTGTTTTCCGAACTGTTAAGCCGCTGGAAAGAGACTAAAAAAATACTGCGATCAATGAGCCATGAATCCAAGTCCAAGTAGCCACCACCACCCCAAGACCCACACCTTATCCTTGCAAAACTTAATCTATTTCAGCCAGGGCTCCAAAATTCACAATTTAGAGCAACCCATTGAGCCAAAAAGCAAATGATTAAAAACCAAAGCATAATTTAGAGTGTCATCAACTCACTGAAAACACCATCAATTAGTTTTCATCTGACTATCATAAGCACATCGAAGGCCAGTTTATACGAACGTAAGACGATCCAATAGGTCAAAATTCAAATGCCGGGAAATATTACGATAAAGATTAAAAAATTCTTCACTCCATTGAAGATTACCACATAAAAAAATAAAAGTAAAAAACCATAACCTAAAACTCGATATCTTAATAAAAAATCGACAAAAAAAGAAAAGAAAAGAAAAACAAACTCGAAAAATACCTGCAGTGGTGGACTTGCCCACACCACCTTTGCCAGAAGCGACGGCTATAGCATGCTTAACCCCTTCAATATGAAGATCCTTCTTGACGCTTGAAAAACTCCTAATACCTCCAAGCCTCTACACATAACTATTCAATTCCTTCAAACGACAAGAATAACAGCAACAAAAATTTGAGAATTATAAAGCAAATAACTTACAACGAAAGACCTGAAAAACCCCTCCATGAATTCCTTGCAAGTCAAATGAGATCCTACAGGAGTAAAGGAGTTCACTTGCGGGCTGCGGCTTCTTTTTGAACTGAAAAATGACAAAGACGAGATCTTTATTGTGTCTGGAAGATTTAATTCAGTCGGTGTTAAGTCGAGTCCTACAGAAAGCTGGTGCCTGGTGCCACCGTGCAACCCGCTTCAATTTCTAATTTTCTTCAAGGGTCCATTTTAAAGCGTTCTGTAAGTAACCCAAAAACAAAACAAATAATAATGATATTACCTATGGAAACTTTCTTGGTATTATTTTTCTAAAAAAGATTGGAAATTCCAATATTTCTTTCTTCGCATATTAGAGTAATAATTCCAATATAACATTTGAATTTTGATATAACATATAAATTTTAATTTTATAATATAAAATTAATATAACATAAAATGAGGCATATTTTTAATCACTTGCTAAAATTTTGTTGGAGTATGATTTTGTTTATCCGTAAAACCAAAAAACCCGAAAGTTTTTGTTTTGGTGGTAAATTGGTCCAGTATCAATTCTTAAATTTTTAAAACCGATGTATACCGGTTTGATTTTAAAATATATCCAGAATCGGATCGAGCTAAACCAATTACACTCCTAACTTTGATCCTCAGTTCATTCACGTCTAACATATTTTGATATAGGGATCTGTTAAGTCAAAATATTGAGAGAGTTTAAACAAAATTTCTACTGGTTTTGATGATCCTTGCATTGAAATGAAAAAACTTCAGCACCTACTAAAAGTTGATGAAAATTATATTAGTTTTCTAGAGATATAGCCAATCCCAAACTTTTGAAATAAAACACAAAAATATATTAAAAAAATATATTCAAATAATTTTTTAATTTTATAATACTTTTATTCAACTTTTTTTTTCTTTTTCCAAAATCTAATAAAATATATTAAATTAAATCATTTCATTACTATTCACAGATTTTTAAGATGAGCGGTGCTACTCTGCCGCCTAAGTAGCACCGCTCGTTTATACCACTAGTCACTTTTTGTTTTTTGTTTTTTCTTTTCATTTTTCTTTTCACATTTTTTTAAATATTTAAATATTTTTAAAAAATAAAAAAATGCACCAATACACTTCCTTAATCACTAAGTAAACAAAAAAGTTCTCAGCGGTACACTGTAGCGGTCAACTATAGGCGGCATACAAGCTTTTCTCTTTTAAGATATTCTGAGCCTTGTTTATTTTTACAACTCATTTCAACTCATCTCATCTCATCATTACAATTTTTTTAAATTCATACACAAAATAAAATAAACAATTTAATTTTTTCAAATCTCAAAATAGAAATAATATTCAAAAAATATATTCTAATAATATTTTATTCAACTTTTAACTTTAATCTCAATTCATCTCATCTCATCTCATCTGTGAAAACAAATAAGACTCTTGGATGGCACACAGTGGGTTTGGTAGAGAAAATTCCAGAAAACCTACCAATAATTCAATGAAAAAGACAACTAATAGTTTTCTTGTCTCCAATTAGGATACTTGGTTCAACAATGGTAAGAGTTTTGTTGACACTTATGATCTTTATGCATGAACAAAAGAATATGACTGAGATGAACCGAATGTAGGAGAAGCACAAGTATGTTAGACCCCCATGTAAAATCGCCTCTAAAGTTGCATCTTGGCCATATGCACACATATCGCTTGAGTGGAGTGTCGAGCGGATCTCTCGGGTTGCAGACTGGCTTGAGCGGACTGTCGAGCGAGATTCGAGTGGAGCTCTCTGGTTGTATTCGCTTGAGCGGAGTGTCGAGCGAACCTTGGCTCGAGCCAGGGTCGAGCCACAGTCAAGCCAGACCTCAAAAATGACGTTTTCAGCATGAGAACAAGCCAAAGTTCGACCCCCATGCACCCCTTAGCCGAACCATTGGCTCATGCATGCCACGGCTATGTGGTCCATGCCACTATCTTATTTACGTCATTTATTTTATTTTATTTATTTATTTTATTTCTTTTATTGCAAAGGGATCTTTTGGGAGTTTCTAAGTTGTAACATTTATAAATAGGACCCTTAGTCATTTCTTTCACATATTTTGGCAAAAACCCTAGAGGGAGAACTATTGTTTGAGAGATCAACATCTGTGCTTAGCATTTGGGCTTTTTGGGTGCAATTCGTGAATCCTAAAGAGAGGATCATTCCATGCAATTCGTGAATTGGAGTGATTCAACTATCTTGTCTTACAACTTGGTGCAATTCGTGAATCTAAGTTGTGTTTATCTTTGTTCTTGATTATTTATCAATATATGAGGTTTATTCAACATTTGTACAATTCGTGAATCATTTGTTGAATTACTTTATTTTGTTCATTCAAGTTCTTAAGTATTCATACTTTGTTCTTGAGTGTTCTTCATTATGTTCTTGGTGTTCATCTATTGCATTGCTTTTTAATCCATCCAAACACTAATTTCGGCCACCCTAAGTGTTTGTCCACTTTCCATAAATCATTTCCCTCTTCCATTTCAGCCCTAGCCGAAATCTCCATACTTTTCATACTTAGCCACTTACCAAACACATATTCTCTCCTTATTCAAATTCAAATTTGGCCACTCTTGCCTAATTTGAATTAACCCTAACTGCCCACCATTCCTTCCATATTAGTGTTTCCATATTTTAAAACCCTAGTTGACCACTTCAACTATCCAATTCCTACCATAGCCGAAACCCTCTTGCCATATTAATTCAAATTCAAATTTCGGCTACACTAGCCTTATTTGAATTGGTCTTAGCCACCCACTCCACTTGCCATATTAGGGTTTCCATACTTGGAAACCCTAGTTGACTCCATCAACTCTTTTGGCCAGCCACCACCTTATCCATATCAAATCCCTAGTTTTTAGAAGACCTTTCTAAAAACTCTCACTAGCTTATTCGGCCAAGCCATTGCCGCCCACACTCCAAACCCTAATCCATCTTCCATCTCAAACCCTAGCCACATCATCCAAACCCTAACCCTAATCACCAAAGTGGCGCCATCCATGCAAGCCACTATTTCCGTGAACTCCATACAAGCCTAGCCACCCAAACACTTAGCCATTTTTCCACATTCCATATACTCATCTTAGCCTAAACACTTAACCTCACATTGTCCACATTGCCACCATTGCCAACATTAGGCGTGAACCAAGCAAGTAAAGGACTTGGAGTCGGTCAACCAAATGAGCTCATAGCCGAGGAGGACTTAGTATTTAGGGATTTGACTGAGGTCCCTAACAAAGTAGCGAGCTACTAGCCGTCAAGGAAGCTCAAGCCGATGGGATGGAAAACATCATTCTAGAAGTCGACTCGCTTGACGTTATGATCACTGCCATTAATTTCAGTTATATTCTGACAATAGACTAAACGATCGACCCTATAAACAATTAAGGATATTGCAACTAGATTAAAACAAGTTGTATCTTGGTTAGCTCAAAAACTCAACCTTCGGGTTGCTTGTGCCGGAAGGTCAAACGGAGGAGAGTTGGAAGACGGCGCTGGAAATGGATCTCTTGTGCCGCATGGACTGGATGTCGATGCTGAACAATGGAAAATGAAGTCTAACGGAGGGGAGGGAATGAGATTTGTCGGGCTTTGGGGGTTGGGGGTTTTGGGTCGTTTTAGTACTACATATCTGAAAAGGGAATCCGAGGGAAATAAATCCCCCCTTTTTTAAAAAAAATTAAGAAATGCCACTATAGCATGCCATGTCAAGCGGGAACGGAAAGCAAGACTCATGAATGGTGGCTGTTGAATGACCCATGATGGCCAAGTTAGGAGCCAAAATGGTAAAATCTGATGTGTTTTTTTAGTTTTAAATAGGGTTGGGTTAGCTGTATTGAAAAATGATAAACACACATCATTTTTCACAATACATTATATAACCATATTTTAAAATGAAAGGTATTTTGGTAAAAAATTTTATAAAAGTAACATCACTTTATAAAAATACCTCCACTTTAAAATATGTGTTGTAAAATATGTTGTTAAATGTATTATGTGAATATCATTGCTCGTGCTGTATTAAAAGGTAGAAGAAAAATAAAATAAAAAAGTGTTGGGTAGCAAAAGAGTAGTAAATGAAAGATAAGTATGTCATATGCTTATTTTTTTTTCTAGAACATTTTTTTTTTGATTTTTTTAAAGCAGGATAGGAATTAATTAGGGTATTTCAAATGGGATAACCTTACAGCCGGTCGGGCTGATTTTAATGTAAAAACAGCCCCCCAATCTTCTGGTGCCACGTACGAGGCACACTCATCCTTCTGTGTGCCTGATATGTATCCGATGAGAGTTGTTTTTACCCTCCCCTCCCCTTCTGTCCCGATAACCCCCCTCCTCCCTTTGTGTAACCTAACCCTAACCCCCAAAGAAAACAAAATCACCCCGATCAGCCCTGTCTCTTCTGTGACAAGCGCCCAATCTTGTCGACGGTGGTGGTGAAACGAAGCCCCGATCTCGTGTCGACAGTGGTGGTGAAACCTTGCCCCGTGAGCTCCACTCTTATTTCGTGATAAGTAACCTCTCTTATTTCTCTCATCTTTCTTCTTCCATTTTCGTTTCCTGGAGCATGATTTTGAGCTTGATTTTGTTGAGTGAAGCAGTTTTGTTAGTGATTTTGTTGAAGAAGAGAGGCTAACCCTAACCGATCTTGGGCCAATCTGGAAATACATTGGTGCGGAATGCCTAGGTAATTCAAAATCTGCATTTTCATAAAAGTTATTGGTACAAATTGATCTATGTAAATCCCTCAAACAATAATTTTTACCTCCCATATTTTCTCATTCCATTCTCATGTCTTTCTCATTCCATTCTAATTTTAACTGTAATATCATTTGAGCTAGGGAGCACTAGCAAGGTCATCTAATTGGTGGACCAAGATGTATATGTAAATAAGAGGATATTTTTATCAGTCTGAATTAATGTATGCAGGGCTGCTTCAGTTCCAAGAGGCAAGGGTGGCGCCTGCTTTCATCTGAAATTGGCTTATGATCACTTGGCACCCATTTTTCTGTTTTTGTTTCAATGGATTGATTGCTCATGTACATGTCTACTTTCAAGTTATTTAAACCTTTTTCAAGTTATGAGATACAATGCAAGTCTGAATATAAGATGGTTCCCATTTTTTGAAGTTTGGCATGCTTGTTAATTTCTTTCCTATTTAGGTGTGCACAGATGGGAAGCCAAATCTCTCTTCAATTGGAAGGAAAGCTACAATTGGAGAATTCTATTGTATGTAAACAACCTTAAACTTCATCAAAAGGATATAATTAGACCATGAGTATAATTAGCTTACTATGATTATAATTTGCTTCACCGAAAGGATACATTCAGTTTAAATTTTAAAAATAGAAATATTTGAGTAGAATGATATAATATTCATGTGTTGTGCTGATTCAATAATTTTAGTTTTAACATTCATGTGTATATTACTTCATGTGATATATGATTAATATTATTTCACTGTAGCTGTTATATTACTGCAGCTGTTATATTACCATCTCTTCAGCTTCTCCACAATAAGCGTAACAGGTGGAGGGCTGTTCAATGTATATATGTTTGAAGAGACAGAGACCCTTCTAGCCGATTCAATGGAAATAAGACCGATTCAATGAAAATTAAAAACTCAATAGCAATAAAAAATGGCGTCGGAATAACACGAATCAATTAATTTTTAACAATAAAAGGGCTTACATTACTTCCTTCCCAGATTTCATCTACTCGATTTGCCATGAGAAATCACACGAACAATCTCTGAAGATAATACGCGTGGGCATCAGAGCTGTTGATGTCGGAATGAGAGGTGGGCGTCAGAACTGTTGACTTCAGAATGAGAGGTTACCGTCGGAACTGTTGACCTCGGAATGAGAGGTTGCCGTCGGAAGGAGTAGATTTCATGGGCGAGACTCGAGAGGCACGGATTGTGCTGTTCGAAACTCGAAAGGCAGAATGTATTTTGAAACAGAAATGGGGCTGTGGAGCTGTGATTGTCTGTGGGATATCCTAACTTTTGCATGTGTAATATTTGATGTGTCAATTAATGAGTGGAGGGCTGTTTTTACATTAAAATCAGCCCGACCAGCCAGAAGGGTCTCTGATTTCAAATTTATTCATTGATCTTGTATTCAAGAGGAGGATTGCATGGAATAATTGGTTTGGACTCAATTTCAATTAGAACTGAACTCTTTAAATTTTTATCACATATGCCCTAACTAGAAATATAAGATACGATCTCTAACCCAGGGCCAGAATCTTTACGACAGGTTGGAGACTCTCTATGCAACAAAAAAACGAGAGAGAGAGAGAGAGAGGGAAAAAAAAGACAAAGACTGTATTACAGCTTTGAAAGTTTTGAACTTTCCTTTATTTGGCAACCAAACAAACATCCTAAACTGTTGTTTTCAACGGTCACTCAATTTCCTAGACACAAAGAGGGACCTCCTTGTAATTTCTTATTTTCCTTTTCTTCTCATCCATTAATTTCTTTGTTTTCTTAAATTTTCTCTTGCCATTTTTTGTTTAATTACCGAAATTTGCAGCTACGCCTCTCCTCCTTCGGTTCTTTCATCATTGTTCCTGACCAGGTACCTACATTTGTCCATTTTTGCTTGAATTTATTTTTAAATGTACATTGTGTTTAGCTATGATCCTTTTGATCTTTATTTATTTATGTCTTTCTATTCCTTATTAAATATGTGCTTTTTTTTAAACATTTCAAAACTTTCATGGAGTTCCAGCCTTGCCTGTTACAATCTCCCAAAAAACTGGTTTTTATCTAGCTTTGAAGATATTCTCAATGTGCATGTATGAATTGAATTTGGGCTTTGTTTCTCACATTTAATTGGGTGGGCTCGCTTTCCTCGTGGTTGAATTTATATTCTGGTTTCCATAAGGGTTGTTCTTGTTGGTTGATTTTATGATGGATCGTTGCAATTGGGTATATGCATTTTCTTCTATCAATTCCCTAGACTGGGTTTTTTCATTGTCTCCTTTTGTCAATATTTTCCCGATGGGGATTTGGGACATTACGCAATTGCCCACATTTTTGAAGATCTTGTTCACTTTAAGATTCTTGACACCGTACTTTTCCCAATCGTTTCTTATGTCTTGCATTAAAAAATCAGTATTTTTTATTTGATTTTACTGAAATCCAATAAAATTTCACTACCGTATGATATTGAAAATTGAGTTGTACATGAGATTTTTATGCCTTTGTCATAGACAGGTTTTCCTCATCTTTTTCTCTCTACGAAGGAAAATCTATTCTTCATATTCCTTACAATTAGATTTTATCTATTAGGTTGACTGTTATCGAATTGTCTTAATGATTTTTTCGTTTTGGTTATTAAAGCTTACAGTTGCATTTTGGTTGTTCCTAAGTTGTTTAATTGTTTTGATCTACCTTTGTGTTTAGATCGACGATTATGCTCAGGATGAGAATCTCAACTTTGAGAACTGGGAGGAGTTGGATATCTATCTTTTTGACAAATTGAACCTTTCCTCCTTTTCTTGATACAACATAAGGAAACTCATGCAGTTTTCAGAATAATTTTGGTGGATATGGCAGCAACTGGAAACTCATTTGTCGAAGTAAGGAAGAGTTCATCTGGGTTTACAGATGTCCTGATATCTGCAGCTTGTGAATGGTTTTTAATATTTCTGCTGCTCGTTGATGCTATATTATCATATTTTCTAACAAAATTTGCAAGTTATTGTAAATTACAACCTCCTTGTATTTTGTGCTCGAGGATTGATCATCTCTTAGGCAATGAAAAACCCGAATTTTATCAGCATATGCTTTGCAACAACCATAGATCAGAGATATCATCTTTGATTTCTTGTCACATTCATGGTAAGCTTGCTGATGGCAGTGGAATGTGTGAAGATTGTCTTTTGTCATTTACCATAAAGAACAACTCAATGAAGAACAACTCAATCCATGAAACACACAGGTTGTTGGTCGGTATATTGGGAATGGATCTTGTTGGTTATGGTTTCCAGAGCTCATTACGGAATGATGATTTTATTTCTAGTTCCAAGGGTACACAGCTCTGCTCTTGTTGCAATAAACCTTGGAGGTCAAGACAAAAGGCCCAAAGACTACAACAACTTAAATTACCTAGGAGTGGTTTATCTAGTAATTACATTCATTTACCGAGCCATAGCCAGCTAAACCACCGACATAGGTTGAAGAAGATAAGGGATAAATTTCCTAGTTCGGAGACATCTCATCTAATTGGAAAAAGTGGTTTTGATCCCTTGTTGCATGTTGGATACTCCAAGTTGAAGATCACTTCTGATTCCGAGTATGAGGTCCCATTTACTGATGATGATGGAGGTGGTTGTGTAATTCCTAAAAAAAGTGAGTCTATGGAAGATTCTGAAGTTCAATGTACATCAAAAACTCCCACCAAAACACTTCCCAAAGGTTTAGATCTAAAGCAGCCAACCCATCATTATAATCCCATGTCTTCACTTGTAGATCCATCTGTGCAACCTGATGTTAGCCAGCCCCAAGATATGGAATTCTTGGCTTCTGATGTTGCTACTGACCATGGATTAAGTGAACTTAATTGGCTCCAAGTCAATCAAAAGTTTGACCCTTTTGCACTGCCTGAGCTTAATTCACTAGATGACATTCCTCAAGTAGCCAATGTAATGGAAATATCTTTTGGAGAATCAACAAAAGGCTCTCTCATGCTTCCTCGTTGTCAAAGATCCGATTCTATTGCACCAGTTGAACTTATTACTCTTGATGACAACCCCCCATCTGCTGGAGCATCAACAGAGAAGTGTACTCTCTCTCTCTGATCTCTCTATCTCTAATTTTGTGTGTGTGTGTGTGTGTTTGTATCTACGTATGATTTGTTACCATTAAATTAACTCCCTTATTTGAAATCATTAATTTCTAGCTGCAGATGCTACTGGAACAAGTGACCTTGGACATGTGTCTATCAATGAGAATGAGGAAGTACTAAATTCGGTGTGTACAGCATCTGGAACATCTACTCATGCTGATCAGATCATAAAGAACCCTGCTACTATAAAGTCGATTCATTTGGATCCTGGAGATGTGTGCAAATCGATCATCAATGGTAAGGAAACAAAAATATCTGATATTGTCACAGGCCAACCAATCGGTAGGGAAATTGATAGAGTTAATGAAGAATTAAAGCTATTGCCATCGCGCGATTTTTCTGTTGAGCAGATTATTTTATCATCAAGTAGTACAAGTCCTGTACTGCATGGTTGTGATGAGCAGACAATTGATACTCCCAGCTCTAATGGAAATTTAACTCTGCAAAAGCCGGTCTCCGTGGAATCAAGTCTTGAATCTTTGGATGCAAGTTTAAGTGAAATTGAAGGTGAAAATCTTCTTGATAAGTTAAAACAAGAAGTTGATAAAGGCAGGAAATGCATTAGAGTTTTGTATAAAGAATTAGAGGAAGAAAGAAATGCATCTGAAATAGCGGCAAATCAAGCAATGGCCATGATAACGAGGTTGCAGGAGGAGAAGGCAGCACTCCATATGGAGGCCCTTCAATACTTGAGAATGATGGAAGAGCAAGCCGAATATGATGTAGAGGCACTAGAGAAAGCTAATGATTTCCTGGCTGAAAAAGAGAAAGAGATACAAGATTTGGAAGCAGAGGTAGAATTTTATAGATCACATTTCTCCACTGAATCAATGACAGAGATTATACATGCGACAAGTGGTGGATTGAAAGATAATGAAAATGTCCATTATAAGTCAATGATGACTGAGGTACCTAAAAGCAGTGATAAACCTTTCGTTGCAGAAACTCCTTGCTTAGAATTTGAAGAAGAAAAGTTGTATATTTCACAACGCTTGAAGAATTTGGAGAGGAAGCTTCATCAATTTTCTTGTGATAGTATTCTATCCAACATGCCTAACGGTGGACATTCTGAAAAATTAATGACAGAAATAAAGGACCGGGAAGAATCTCTTACTTGTGAGATGAATCATCAATCAAATTGTCAAATGGAAGGGAAAGGTTCGTGTATGGAAAATGACTTACATATATCTAATGGAAGCCTTACTTCTCATGAAGGGCCAGCTGCTTCAAATGGTGATAATCACTATATTAGTGAAGGGAATAATTTTGTCAATTCAAATGGGAAAAAGCATAATTTGATGCACCAAAGAGAGATTGATTTTGTTGCTCTTGGAAATGAAATACTGGACCTTAATGAAAGACTGCAAGCACTTGAAGCAGATAATGATTTTCTTGAACAGAGTCTTAAATATTCACTTCAAAACGGAAGTGAGGGATTGCAATTTGTTCAGGAGATAGCTCATCAACTGCAAGAATTGAGGAAAATCGGGATAAGATTGAGATGTCAATCTATTACTTGAATGAAATGCATTGTACTTCCTTTCTTGGCCTACTCAGTTATTGAAAAGATGTCAAGGTATGTCAGATTCATGTACAATGAATGATTTCTTTTTTAGCTTACTGAATTTCTTGTTTTCAAGTTCGCTCGATCATTGGCAAACCATTTCAACTGTAAATTTATACATATAATTATTTCAGTGTTTATAAAGATTATAGATGAATGTAATTCCAGATATTTTCCCATGCATACTGCAACTTGCAAATAGAGTTCGTGCAACGTTCTACTCATGTTTCTATCACGTACAACTGATCTTTATAGTACTGCAAAATTTCCAAACTTTTTATTTATTTATTATTATTTACTATTGAACTTGTTAATTAACAAATATAATAGATCCCAAAGGGCCATGTAAGATTTATATAGATGCATTTGATATCGAACCCCATTATTACAATAATTTTGAGATCACTGATCTTTATATGTCATTACAGCTTGATTGGACTCGCATATAGAGACTCTAAGATGGGGAGAAAATCGGATAATACTCGAGCATTTTCTTCAAGAAAGAGAGGATATAATATAGATCTTCCTGTTCTAAATCGAAAAATCATAGGTAGCTGGAATTTGGAAACCTTATATATATATGATCGAATCATGTATCTTCTCGAATAAATTAATGTAAGGCTTAACATGATATGCAGATTATAATTATTAGACGCAATATAATATGCTACAGACATAACATATTATATATGCCATAGACAGAAAATTCTCCTCACAAAGATGGACTGTCTCTTATGAATTATCCTAAAGAAATGTACTCTAATTAAGATGATCACCATGATAATAAAATTAAACTCTCTCAAGAACTTATAAAATTGATAAAATTAGAATAATAAATTAAAAAAATTAATTGGTCTTCCAAAATAAGTCCTAAATATGAAATAAATATTGTGAAAATAAATAATTATAAATTGGTCTTCCAAAATAAGGCCAAATGCACGTTGCTTAACTCGATAAGTTTGAATGGTTGCGTCGTACGTACGTAGGCATCATCAAGTCGTGATTATATAATGGCAGCGCCGCAGAATCAAGAAAACTCATAAGCTGGCCTGGTACATAACAGTACTACGGCCTTGACCATTGAAAAAGTTGAGTCGTTTAATTATGTTGGTCTAAAATACCCATTTTCATGATTTCATTTATCAGAAGTATCAAATTTTGAGAATTGTATGTGTGAATGTTTTGAAATCCTATGCATGCCATACATTTTTTATTTCCTTCCCCTCTACCTAATTTAGGAAGACTAGTATATAAACTACTATATACGTACACACTACCAATATTTGCTTTGAGTGATCCTCTTGACATCATCGTTCATTTTTATATGCTAGTTCTAATTGCGTGTCATGATCGAGATATCTTATGCATAAAGCTGGCCGGACAAGTCTAGTACTAATTGCATAGCGATCTAGCCGTATACTTTTTGAGGAACCCTTGGTAATAATATTGCTTACAAATGCAAGATATAAGTGTACGTAATAATTAGGAAATGAATAAGATTTTTCTTGAACTTTTTGGAAGGAAAGATATATGCATGGGCAGAATACAGAGATCATCTCTATCCATTTCGGTCTCTCTCGCCCTTGGTTCTATACCAAAAGGAGATGGAAAATTATAGGGCTTATAAATCATCACTTTTCCTATCATAACTTGATCAGTACATATAATTGCATATATTTTTAACTTGATGAGCCATATTGATCATGCAACTTGTGCCGCGCTATAGATCTTTGGTATAGTCATGAATTGGTTGGAATATTTAAGATTCATGGGCTTTGATACTCGAATTAAGTAAAAAAAAATATTGATAAAGAAATTTGATGCAACATGTGCATGAAGTAAAAAAAATTGTTAAAGAAATTGTTACAATATATATAAAAGTAGCCGATAATAATATCAAAGTTATCCAAGGTCATGAATGAGAACAGGACCGGGGGTTCCCACATTTTAGATAGTCAATCTCCATGCATGTTATATAGGTGTGAACTAGAGAAAGAAACCAAGCATTTAATATATATATGTATATATATATATTTATATACGCGTGCACACACACACGTGAGCTAAGTAATTTATTGAAATTGGTTTTTCTCCATAATGATTCTGTATTCTACGTCTGCATGATAACCAATTAATCCTATTGAATTGATATATACATAATTAATCTGATTGGTAATTTTGTAAGCCATAGATCAACATTAACATGCATGGATGAATTAGGATCGAGCTAGAGTTCCATCTTCAAATTTTCGACGAGAATTACAGTACTTATAAAAAAGGTGCAATGAAGTACTCAAACATATTAATGCCAATCGTTCTGTAAATTCACTAGGCCTCGTTTGTTTTCAGAGATGAGATAAGATTAAAGTTAAAAAGTTGAATAAAATATTGTTATAATATATTTTTTAATATTATATTTATTTTGGGATTTGAAAAAGTTGAATTGTTTATTTTATTTTATATGAAAATTTGAAAAAATTGTAAAGATGGGATGTGAAGTTTTCAAAATTTTAGATTTTAGTCTTGAAAACAAATAAGGCCTAAAAGTCAACATGCAAATTAGTTGTTCTGAGGTCAATATTTTTGCCTTAAAATAAGGCGCGCAATGTCGTGCCCAAATCTAATGGCCGGATAAGCATTATTATATTTCTGAGCTGTCCAAACTGAGGCCAAGTCATAGATATCGCATGCATTCATATTCAAATAAAGCTGCTGCGACGACTAACTAATCAAAACTTTGATAAAGAAAATGCTATGGAAACTTGTATAACAAACCACTTGAATCTACATACATCTATATATACCCCTTCCAATCAGGAAGAACTCACTCAAACATCACATATATATTACACAGAACGAGAAAGAGATCAGAAAGTTGTACGTACGTACTATGGCATCTGAATGTCCAGGTAAGTTTTATTTCCAACGTCTGATATTGCCATATTATCATGCATGTATTAATCAGTACTCAAAGAAAGATCGATATTATAATTTAAGAAATGATGGATGTACGTAGGTAAGAACTCATGGCCGGAGCTGGTTGGAGCAAGTGGGGAGGCTGCAGCGGAAAAGATAGAAGCAGAGAATAGCAACGTGCATGTAACTGTGCTGCTGGAAGGGACGCCGGTGACTAAGGACTTTAGGTGTGACAGGGTCAGGGTTTGGGTTAAGGAGAGTGGTATTGTTTACGAAGTTCCTCGAGTTGGATAGCAAGCGAGCTAGGCCATTTCAATGGCTTAAAGTACTGCATGCATATGCCCACCTGCAGGCCGCCAGTACTTAATAATTGGTACTTGGAGATTTGTGTAATAAATTAATTAATATGTAAAATAATTGTGCTAGCCATTGGTTACGACGTTGGCTGGCTGCCTCTTTGTAAAACGTTTGTTGTCCAAATAATATATAAACTCCATGCCCCACAAATTCCTAGCCCTAGACAGTAATTACCTGAACCCCAATTCCATGGACGTGCCCTTTCAATTTTCATTTTGGCCTGGGGTACCGGCCTGAAGTAATTGAGTTTAATTTATTATTATTATTATTATTGTTGTTGTTGTTGTGAGGAGGACCACCTAATAAATGTACCCAAAGACGCATATATAAGCTAGGTACTTTAATTTATAATGGAGGCTATATTATATACAGGTGGCCTGTAGTTAATGGGACGTAATTTTATCCCAAAGTGAGGTTTAAAAATTATCTCGAAATTATATTTTAAACCCCCCTGATCAATTGCCATATTTAAAATATAAAAATATATATATATACACATCAAATAAACTACTAGTACTTTTCGATAATAAAAAGAGCAATATTACGTACAGTTTTTATTTGAGAATTGTACTATTGCAAGTCCAGTTAATTTTATTTTAAATTTTTTTAAAATTACAATAATATCCTTATCAAAATGATACTTTTTTCTATTTAATGAAGGGCTTGCACATGCAATCTTCATTTAGAGACTATAAATAGAATTTCTCTAATTTAAAACTTCTTTTAAGAGATTTGATGAGAAATAATACATGTGGCGGCACAATCTTAAAGCTGGCGAATTAGTCATCATGATCTACCACGAATTGGACAAAAAGTGAAAGTTTTTAATGCCAATTGATGGTATTAATGGTTAGGAATACAAATTAATTATGAAAAAAATACTCAGGGATGCAAAATACGTATAGTACTCTCTGTATATATTATACTATATATGAAAAGTGAAAAAGATATATATATATATTTATATATATCCCTTGCATATATACGGAAGGGAATTATTTTTACACGAATTAATTAAGGCCTCCCCAGAACGTAGTTTACGTATATTATATATGTGTGTATTCATTAATTACAGTATTACATATATGCTTGCTCCTATATATATATATATATATTTATATAACTAGATCGGTGTTTGAAGGTGACCAGGGCCACTGATCTGATCCCTAACCAGTCGTTCTGCTCGGTTTCAGAAATTAACAATATTTTGTATCCGGCCTTGGTCACCTGTGCAGAACGACTGGTTTCAGAAATTAACAATATGATCATGCAATCTGGTCTCTCTCCTTGCAGTACTTGCATATATATAAATATATATAAATATATATATATATATACCTGGGAATAGTCAAAGGGGCATATATGCCCCAACCACTGGTGAACTTGCACCAAAGCATAGCATGCTGTGCTTTAATTTGGTACTTCAAGTTCTGATTAGCTGTGCATCATGGGAAATCATGCGTACGTTACTAATGATCATCATCAGTCGTAAACTCATGTGCATCATGTGCTTTTGTTTTTGTTGACTGTGATCTATATATACATATATATTGGAATATATAAGGATACTGTACATTAAGGATTGCAAATTGCATTCTCTTCTGCTGGATGAATTTGACGAGGATGAACTCGGACAAACAACAAAAGCTCTTGGAACAACAGCATCAGATTCAAGATTTGCGGTCCGAGATAAACACTTAATTCCCTATACTCTGTTCAAGTATTACTAACAGAATATGTAAAGATATAATTGTTGAGAATTGCAATGATCTCTAACATTGGGAAATATAATAGCTAGCCACCATCTATATATAAATAATAACCTCTTATAGCATATTATAATTCAACAAAGCGCTTTTATAACGTTACTTAAGAAGATACTTTTTCTTCCTCTCGTAAAAATACTTGATGATTCATCTTCTTCTTACAAAACAAAATATATTCTTCAAAACCTCTGCTTTTTCAAAAAATTTCACAACCAAAAGGGCCGGTTAATCCTGCTGATCAAGATGATACTACAACATTAAACATTAATAATCGCTAGCTTCCACTGACATCGCTATATCTGCAAGCTTATCGATCGATCTGATCTCCCTTTTCAGATCCTTGCAGATGGTGTGTTCAACGGATTCATCCCAAAAACCTAGCTATGAAAGAGTCTTCTCTGAAAGTAAAAGTTACAAAATCTCTCTTTTTTCCAAGCTCTAACGTTAATTATTAAACCTACGATCAGATCGATGCGGTAGCTAGTATACTGCTCTTGTTAAGTTGACTCACTTGATCTACGTACACATGATCTTTAAGATTTAACCTAGTAGTACTGGATCGATCTTCTTGGTTATTTTTTTAGTTATATATCTCATGACCTCCCATTCACGCCAACGTTAACTCGTTTGAAAATATAAATATATACATAGTGTAAACTTTTCTGAGATAATTAAAGCTTCTGGTATTTTTCTAGCAACTTTTCTGAGATAATTAAAGCTTCTGGTATTTTTCTAGCAACTTTTCTGAGATAATTAAAGCTTCTGGTATTTTTCTAGCACTTGTGGGCATATATTCAGCTTTGAGGTTCCATTAATTGAAAATATCATAAATGAAGATGCGTTGCTTGCTTTGTTTTGGTTTAAGATACGTACAGACCCCTTAGAATCGTCGCGACAAGTCAACTCGGTGATCTTATCATCATCAGCTCTGATCTTCGATCCACTAATCATGCAGATAGTTACTAGAAGGATGCTCATGTTTTAAAGTAATTATTAATGAATAATTATCAATTTCAAGTAATTATATAGAGAGAAAGTGCTTCATCATGCACATCTCCATGAGATAAGAATTAAAACTTAACATGATGATGATCGAGCCACCAAGTCATGACTTTAATTATAGTGGTTTGCTGATGATCAAAGTTCAATATTGGCAAACATCATTTGCTTTATTTGTTTCAAAATGCTCCAAAAGATTCGCTAAGCTTTAACAACTTTTGGATACGTAATCTACGCAATTAATTCTACAGCACTGCTACGTATTGTCCTTATTTGGGAATTGTATTACAAGCTTAGTTAATTTTGTCTTTAGATTTTTTTAAAATTACAATAATATCCTTATCAAAATGATCCTTTTTTTTTTATTTAATGAAGAATTTAGACATACAATCTTCATTTAGAGACTGTAAATAAAATTTCTCTTAATTCTAACCATACAATTATAATATATCTTTACCTGAGAGCTAGCTAGCACTGAATGTGTTGCCTTGGCTCTTAGTTATATATCATATATAGGCTATAGCTAGCTAGCTAGCTAGTTAATGTACGTGCCCATTAATTAATATGAATTTGTAAATTTCTGTTTTAAAGAATTTTCTATCCTTAATGTTCATTGAAATAAATGTGGTCTAATTCCTATATTATATGCTAATTATTAACTCGTTTGCTTTACATATAATCTTGAACACTGATTAGCCAAATTAAACTAAAAAACTTGCAGCTTACGCCTATTTTTATAAGTAAACTGTCGGGAATTGAATATAATTTTAGCATATATATATAATATGTATGTATGAGAAATATTTTACAAATAGATTGTATAAAAGTAATCATATAAATTGATGTGACTTCATGTGCTTCATCAGATTGTAAAATAAATTTGATAAGTCTCATCAAATCACGTCAGTTTATAAGATTACTTTTATATAATCTCTTTATAATTACTGTAGCACTCCTATTATATATATATATATATATAAGCACAAAGAGAGAAACAATATAGGCCGATGTAAAGGAGAGACATGTGATCACGATCGGAGTCCCACGTTAAATATCATTTGAATAATAATATATTAATTGTAAGCTGTGCATGAGTAATGCGCACACTATTCCCAAGATTGAGATGGAAATATGCCTGAGAGATCAAAAGTGATGTGATTACATAGATCATGCATCCTCCCGTTAGCATTAAATATTAATAAAGAACTTAATCCTTTTTTAAGAATATTATATACCGAATGGCCGGGTTCAGTTAATTCATGATACGCCAAGGACTCAGTACTATTCCTACGATTGAGATGGAAGTACATCATGATCATGCCATGACGACTAGTGCATGGTTTAAACGTCATGCAGTTAGTGACAAAATCTTTTCAAGTTATTATCTCCATTTGAGAATTTTAAATAAGAGAAAAAGATATATATATATATATATGTAAAGCTAGGCGGTCTATTAGGGTAAGGCGCATTACTCTAGGTTATAATTACTAGAAAGGTATACGCCTTTGATGATCACCATCTAGCTAGAGTATCACTATTTAGGTAGTGGACGTTTATATATTAATTTAACAAGTAAATAAATGTTCTCTAGAATCTTCAAATCGATCTACTAATAAAGTTTTTCTTTACATGTCATCAGCCATAATTCTATGCTTCCTTAATATCAGTTTTGGTAACCAATTCCTTACTCAGCTTATATATCTTTAAATTTTAGATACCATTTACTATTTTTTTCAAAACAAAAAACTTTTTTTCTTACAATCATTGCGATTCTATTTCAAATTGGGGGCAACTTTCTTTTTAACCTTATATCAAATTTAAGATCGAACAAGGAATAATGATGTATTTAAGCAAGCATTTTGAGTTTTACAACTAGCATGATTTGCAAATCAATAATGGTATATATAAGTTCAAGATGTACAAGTCTCGTATATGCCTTTTAAAAAAAGTAGACTCTACTATTAAAAAATGTAAAAAATTTACTTCTTTCTTTTTTTTTTTAATTTTATTTTTATGGGGCACACTTTTAAAAAAAAGATTTGCACAAGATTTGTACATTTGGGATTTATCCGTATCATTACTCTTAGCAAATTATACTTTTCCATCATGAAACACTAAAAAAACAATATTAATTATGATGGTACGTATAATATTATAGAACATGATCGTTGAAATGAGCGTTGGTCATTCCTTAAAAAGCATACAACTTCATATATGAACAAATTTTTTTGTTTGTTGATACATTGGGAGAGGGGAGTCGAACCCATGATCTCCATTTTAGAGATATGAGTCTTGTGCTATCAGGCCACATGCCGTTGGCATATATGAACAAATTATTGATGAGAGTGATTCCAATATTAATATTGAAAAAAAAAAATCACTTACGCCATCAAACACCAGAAGTAGTACTAGAGATTTCATTTAACAATATCAATATCTCATTAAAGATGAAGGAATCCATAATTATTTCCTTACTTTGGCAGGGATCGGCCACATGATGCAGGATATTCATTAATCTCATCAACGATCTCAAACCACATCACACATTTGTTGAAAATAAATGCATGGCTGGTATAAGGTAGGACTTCTAATTTAAATTCAATATATATAGTTAACTGTTGTTTATTTATTTATTCTTCATTGTAATTTTCTTTTAAATTTTATATAGTTGAATCTAGGGCTAAGCAAAAATTTAAAAATTCGACTTCGACTCCGAGTCCCCACTGACTCTGCTTCGGCTTGGCTCGGCTCCGACTTCGACTCCGATATTGTACATATTTTATAAAAATTTATGTATTTTTTTTATATATATTATATAATTATAACTTATATAGTTAGTTAAATTCAATAATATACTAGTATGAGAAAATTATTATAAAATAATGTACTTATACTATGATATAAATTGACTAATAATAGTTTAGTATATGTAAACACCAGACTATTAACTATTAGAGTAATGCTAGGCTGCCACCCAGCAATGACCGTTGGGCGTGCTGCCTAGTACAAATTTGTCTTTTTATTTTCATATTTTTTTAACATATTTAAGTATTTTTAAAAAATAAAAAACAAATACACCAATAAATTAAAAGTCACTTTCTTAATCACTAAGTTAAAAAAAAATTAATAAATAAATAAATACATGAGCAGTCAAAGTGATAGGACAAACTCAGGTGACATACTAGTATTTCTATAACTATTACTACCAGGGAACACTAATGTATAATGAAAACTAATGAATAAACATTAATATATATATAATAACATGTAATACTAATTATATAATAACTAATGTATCATAATATTTAATACTAATGTATTATGTATAAACACAAATATATAAATATATAATAACATGTAATACTAATGTATAAATATTAATATATAATAACATTAATTTGCACAATGGTTTATTTTTTTCAATTTTGGTTATGTTTTAATAAAATTGAAATTTGAAAAAATAATTTAAAAAAAAAACTGAAATCTGAAAGCCCAATCCGATTAGTAAGAGCCCAAAATCGTTAAATTGAAATTTTAAATGGATTAAAAAAAATATCCCAATAAAAAAGTCCAAATCCGACTCCATTCCAACAAGCTGGAGTCGAAGTCGGATTAGAGGCTATGCGAATCGGAATCATAGTCGGAGGACCTCCGACAAAGTCGGAGTTGAAGTCGGAGGTCGGGCACTCCAACTCTGACATTATCGGTAAGGGTGGGCAGCGGGGCCCCGCACCCCGCTGCACCGCCCCGCTCGCCCCGTATCGAGCCAAGCGGGGCGGGGGACCCGCTCCGCCAACCCGGGGTGCGGGTGGCCCCGCCCCGCACCCTGAAGAGAAACGGGGG
>QEOT01001789.1:81766-103559 GCA_003123785.1 Pterocarya stenoptera
TTTGGATGCATGTGCTTGATTAGTGTTCATGATAGAGGCTATATATGAAAGAGCTAGAGGTCGTGTACGTGCTAGCTCTAAGATTATATATAATATTTAGTACTTCTTGTATTTCCGGTTTTTCATTTAATGGGATCGAGTTATAACAACTGAAATGTATAACCTTATAGAGTAAGCTAGTAATAGTGGATTTGCTGAGCTTTCAGTTTTTTTTTTTTGAATGAATTTAATCAATTATACCTATTGAAGAAAAACAAAAACTATACTAAAAGTTCAAATAAGACAATCTCGTGACTCGGTCTGATAAGCACGCAATATTTGTCGTGTTCCTCATTTGTTTCTTTACAAGTGGAAACTTTATAATCAAGCTGCTAGCTATCTAGCTAGCTAGAGCCTATGGCAACTTTTGCCAATATAGAGCGACTTCATGGAGCTATATGACTCGGTCTCAAATGTGCTTCCAAGTGTAGAAGTGTCAAGTTGTATCAAGGATAAGTCCAGGATCGTATTCCACAGGGACAAAGGATTATCAAAGCATATGTGAGATTTTAGTGTAAAAATTATCTTGACTAAAAGAGATGAAAAGTAAAAAAAAATGCAATATGCAAAAGTTGAATTAAACTTGAAAGAAACAATAAAACAAACACTTGAGATGCAATTTTCGCCCATTTCTGATTTGAAGTTGGATTTACCTCTAGTTTCATCTTCTCTCAACCATTTTCTCATTCCAAGAGATTATGATCGGTTAATTAAACAATAAGCACACTTTTTAGCATAATCAAAGGTACTTGACAGATTATATAACAAATATAAAGTGAAAGAAAGCCATCAAAATCTAGTTACGAGTTCAAGCATCAATCGTGCCTTTACGTCTACGACTGATCAAGTTCAAGTACATAGAATTTTAATCCTTTCTGTAGGCAAAATGAAATACAATCTATCAAGTTAATCATTCAAAATTTCATAACCTTGAGGAAAATCCAACCCCTAACAGTCATGGGTTACTCATTGAATCCCAAGCTAAAAATCTAGCCTATCATTTCTAAATTATAAAAATGCACAAAAATGATGAACCCTAATATTTAGAATTACTGTGTAAATAAATTGTAAAGGAAGAGTAATAATGCTCAATGATAACAAGTGCTGTTAAGAGAAATGAAAATAACTAAAGAACAATAAATCACTCAACCACAAAGACGACGCCCCAGAAAATCCAAACGAAGAACTGAAATAATAATGCGAAGATAAGTAATCTGCTACCGGACGAAAATCCAACGCCAAGAATCTAAAATGAAAACAATAAAATGCCAAAACCAAAACTGCCGAACGAAATGAATAAAACAACGAATAAAAAAATAAACTGCAGCCGACGCCCCAAAAGTATGTAAACCGAAACAATAAATTGAAGAGAAAATAAAAAAACTAAACTGCCAAACCAATAAATGCCGAAAGAGAGAGAGCAAAGTCTGCTATCCCAAAAACAATAATAGTCCAGAAGAATAAAACAAAAGTCTACTACCGAAAAGTATGAGAACGAAAAAAGTTCTAGAATTGAAAAAGTAAAAACCCCTAAAAAGTAAACTGCCGAATGAATAAATGTATAAAACCAAAAAGAATTCAAAAATAATCAATTCATGAATGTCGGCCTTCTCTTTTTTTCTTTTCTTTCTTTTTTGTCTACCGCTTTCCACTTTTCACGTGCGTTGCCCCTTCGTGCATTGCCATTTCGTCTGTTCTGCGTGAGTGCGCTGCTGCACGTTGAGGCTGTGGTGAACTGCTATGAAGCCGAACGTGAATGGTTGACTGCCGAGCTCCTTTCACTTCTCATTTTAAAAATACCCTACATCAATTCATTTCCAAAGATACCCCTGCAGAAATTAAGATCAAGTATTCACAATGAGGGGTAAATTTGAGATACAAATTCTGATGTGATTTTACAAGTTCCATTATAAATCATTTTAAGTGTAAAATATCAGAATTTATCAATGAGTCAAGTACTAAAAATTACTGTATAATTAAGTGCTTAATTCATTTTTTGAATAAACAATTTAATCACTTTAGCAACTTAATTATGTAATTTTGACACTTTATCACTATATAAACCGCATGGTATGAGAACATATTTCTTCAACAAATAAGCTAGCTAGCCTTGATCAAACATATATACATTTCGATCGTCCTCGATCGATTAGCTGAAAGCTAAGTATTCCAGTTCGATCTAGCAAAATGGGATTCCTGTTGTACTGGAGGCCGAATGCTGATCTCTGCAATGCTGCGAAGGTGGTGTTCGTCGCGTTCTTGATCTTTACCACCACCAGTACTACTCTTGTGATCACTACTCATGCAAGGCCTTTGGATGACATGATGATGAAGTACTCATCATCGGTAGTACTTGGTGCCAAAAAAGTGTCATTAATTCCACAAGATCTAGGCCGAGAGCTAGAGATACCACGACCTTCAGGCCCTAACCCATGCATCCCCAAACTGCATGGCAATCATGGACGTTGCCACTAGCTCCTATGTGGCTCCGCAGCGTGTGTTTCCTTAGGCTTAAAGTACTCTGGCCTCCCCCAACCAAAAAATAAAATAAAATAAACGCGCATGTGTTCATGCTTACTGCTAGAAAAGATCAGAAGGCGAAATAATTCCCTATGTATGGATCTAAATGTTTATTTGATGTTTTCTTTATATATAAAAATATATATATTAATGTGTGTTAAGCTAGAGTTAATGTTGCGTATTGCACATGCATGACATGATATGAATAGATCATAGCTTTCAACATCATGTAAATTAAGTTAATTTAAAAGATCCAAGCTAGCTAACAGAGATTAATGGTAATTTATATGATCAGATAGAATTGCATGTCTTTTTTTTTTTTTTGATAAAAAGAATTGCATGTCTTGGCCCTACGTTATATCTAAATAGAAAACAACCCCGGCCGGGCGCCGCTGAATGCATGCATGCAAAGGTACTTAGCTAAACACCGAACGATCGAGCTAGCTACTACTTATAATTAATTACCCAGTTTTGCAGTTTCCAACGTACGTGATATATATTCTGGATAAGTTATGAGCAATACCCAGTATTCAATAACTAATAATTGCGCGCTGATCTTTAATTCGGAAATAATTATTTTCATGATCTTATTCCTATATATAAATTCAAATGTTTCTGGTCATGTCTTTCTTTCTCTTCGATCTATTACCTTTCCAAGCAACATAAATCTAGCTACCAACAAGAACGTCGACGTCATTACGGAAAGTCTGCGAATATAAGTCCAGCAAATGATCTCCACGTACGCACCACATGCAAAGGACAAGAGGTATGTAGTGCAATCTCGTGAAAAAATCCGAAAGTACTAGTTTGATAGCCGGTGTATATTGGTTCGGTCACAAAATTTGTCTAAAACTAGACCAAATCGGACCAGTTACACTCCTAAGTCCTACATTGGAAAGACATACAAAATTTTAATGGTTTATAAGTGAATGAGTTTCACAATACATAAATTGGAATATAAAGGTAGACACACAATAGTAGTTTCATGCACCCAATGCAAAACACTGACTACAAACACGTGAGCGCGACTCATTGACGCTTTAGACGCACTTAAACTTTTAATTCAAATGGAATGATGCATTTTTCATCTTTTTTGACAGTTATTATTAACTATCAATGATAGTTATCTCACACATTTCTAATAAAAACTGTTTTATTTAAATTCAAATTTAATATTACAACTATTGCTATTACATCTGTTTGTTCTAAGAGTAGTGTTCAGAATTTACAATCTGCAAACTGTATAAATAGTGTTGTATCCTGAGGACATACTAATTGTCATATTCTCTTTTACAGAACTCAATTCATGAGTGAGAGGCAATATTTATCTAAAAAATAGATTAACAATCGTCTCACTATTTATCATTTTCAATCTCTGTTTGCTCTTGATTTCTAACAACGGTGGCGGCTAGCTTTAAGGTGTACTTTTGGGGAGTACTGTAGAATCAAAATTTTGTAATGAAATGGGAAGCTACTGAAAGTCATCTTACTGGTTCATTCCAATCGAAAAAGCAATAAGCATTTTGTGCCTCCATTACTCTCACTTATTATATATATATAATTAGTTCCACCACTCATTCTTTCTACTTTTCTTTTCTTTTAATTTCCTTCTTGCCAATTCCACCACTCTTTCTAGTTAATTACAGGCTAGCTTTCCAAGTGATCTGAAAGTTACATGTATGTCAGGTATGCGCGCCATTATATTTAAGATCTGTCACATCATTATGATCTTCTTTAATGGATAACTTTGGCAATATCTAGCTTAATGATCACTGTGCCTGCCATTTATGCATGCCATGGTTCCAAGTCCAGTCCCGTGCAAATCTGCACGTTTACTCATAGTCATCCTTTAAAGTACTTAAATGATCACTTGGCCGCCGGCTTCCATCCACTTAATGAACGCGTTAATTAATGTCCAGAGAAGCCAATTACTAGCTAGAGTACTACTTTAAGCTTTGCCAGAAAAATAAAAAAATAAAAAGAAGAACAAAAAGACTAGAAACTTTGAAGGAAAGAAAACGAATCATATTCATCCCCCCTAGCTAGCCTTCCTTTGAGTAGTCCAGCTCTAGTAGTTTTGATCACCCCCTTATATAATAGGCATTTTGTAATCACACACGACTAGTTATTGTCTCTCAGTTAATTATCATGGATGATTGCATAACTCAATATATATTTGCCTAAAGACGGCCTTCAACCATATCTTAATATATAATTCTAATTCAATATATGGGTAAATATTCCAGGGGTATAAAGATCGACATGAATCATGGTTATGTGGTTTCTATATATTATTATTGGCATTAGAGTACAATTAAACCATAATGCGCCCGCCATGCATCAGGACAAGATCTCAAGTGATTGATCTCTTAATAACTCTTAATCAAGAAGTGATATATATTTCTGCATGCTGTCATATCGATCCTTAAGCATTTGCATTAAATTCATCGGTATCTTAATACTCAAGTTAAATCCGGTTTAATTTATCACTGAAATTAAGCTATGTGTGTGTGTGTATAGCTTGATCATATGTATTTTTATTGTTTCTGGAGGGATTTTGTTAGAAATTTCTGCACGTCGCTTGGAAGTTGAGAAAGATTCCAATAAATTAAAGAAACTTACAAAGAACACGATCGATCGATCGTCAGAATCCAATACTATTAGATAGGGTTTTGAAAGGAAGATCATATATATCCTGGCCTTGGCGTGGGGCGCTCCATTAATATATCTAACAAAAAGACTAGCTGATCTCATGGAACTTCGTGCATGCAGGCTGTAGTACTACTACTACATTGCACTATCTGGAGGGATATAGTAAAAAAATAGGAAGAAGATCAGTTGTCGCCCTAGTTTCCATTATTAGAGAGTATAAAACCCCCCAGTAATGTTGATGGTGGCTAATCATTTCTTAATCACATGCAGATCAAGATTCCTCTGCCTTTAATTAATTTCTAGCTCTTTGTGTTTCTTTTCCTGTGCTTTCATAATCATGTCTTTAATCTCTTTCGTACCAGAATATATATTTTAAGGAATAAAATTGCTTTTCTTAACCACTGTCTCCGAAAACCGACAATAATACATGCAAGTGGGTGTGAAAGACAATGCATGGAAAAAAACAAAACGAGCTAGCCAGGTGGGGAGGAACTAAAATTATGAGTTAATACAGTACGGTTATTAAAAAGTATTTGAAATGGCCGAAAATTAGTGATTCTATATAATATAAGCTGGGTGGCCGCATATTTTCTGTTTATATATATTGATATAAAAAGTAAGATGCCTTTTCCATTCATTAGATCTCTCTCCTATTTAGTGCTTTTCAAATCTTCTAATTAATCTATGAGCATTGCTTTACATCATCCTACATACCATACACTAAACTATTTATTATTTTTTTAAAATTTTTTTTCAATTTTTTTTTTTTAATTTTAGTCTTCTTGAAACATTTATATTTTTTTATTCATCATCCATATAATACAAATTTAATAAGAAAAAAAAATTATGGTGTGTGGTGTGTAGGTTGATGCAAAGATTAATTCTTAATCTATAAAGAAATTCTTGCTATCAGCTGGTCCACCAAAGCACACTACCCACACCATACATGGCAGACCGGTTCACTAAGTAAACCGATGTTCTGTCAAATCACCTCGCTCGTTCCCTCCCCTTCGACGAAGACCCCTCAGATGCAAACCAGAGTGCATCCCGAGTCGAAGCCCCCTCAGACCAGTGGCTAGAGGCCGAAGGGCAGAGCTTCAACCCATCAAGCTCTGTTTTGGTGTTTCAGCTCGCGTTCCTGCCGCGAATGAAGATTAAGCAAGACCAGGTGGTGATCAAGCAGAACGAAGAAAAGCTGTCCAATTAAGGTGCTTGGCATTTACGAAAAGAGGCTCGGGGAGACCTGGCTCTTAATTGGCAGGGGACGAATTTTCTTTGGCTGATCTTTCGCAACTGCCCAACACCCAGTACTTACAACCTCTGGTAGAGGGGAGATGTTCACTTCAAAAAAGAATGTGGGGGAGGTGGTGGAACGAGATTTCCAGACAGACACTATCAGAATAATTTCAAATATGAGCTTATATTGATTGCATGTTTTATAAAAATAGATTAGATATAAATAGTTTACAATGGTGCTTTGGTTAAACCTATTAAGTAAAGTTATCATTTTAGGATTTATTGCACCTTAGTAAAATATGATTATATCCTATTTAAAATGTGATTAATTGTATGTAGGCCTAGAAGTTTAAGGGTCTTATTCTGAATTTTTTTTAGACCCATTGGGATATGGAGTTTTTAATGGGAGGACTCCACATAAGACTTCTATATATATGGCTAGGTCCCCTCTCCTCTCCATGTGTGTCTATTGACTTGTCCCATTGATGCTAATACTTTTGTGAGGAGAAAGAGTGAAATATTTGATCACTAATATTATTTGTGAAGTTTTAATATTGCTTTTAAGATGGTTTCCGCAGGTATGATTTTTATAATTTATAATCATTTTTTATTTTAGTTTATTAAGATTCTTCTCTCTAGCATGTGTTTCTAGATTTTTTAACAGAGACTCATGGAAAAAGGTGGTTGATATGCAGAACAAGGGTGCTTGAAAACTTGCCTGGTGATTTTGGGCTTCTTTTTTTCTTCGAGTTTTGGTGATGGCATTTCTTGAATAAATTGCTACAATTGGAGGCTGAATGGAGGGATGCCGTCGTGGGGTGGCACTAGGTAGAGGGAGGCAATGCGAGTAGCTGGCGAGGGGAGAGGGGGGGCGGGGTTGNAAAAAAAAAAAAAAAAAAAAAAAAAACAAAAACAAAAAGGAAAAACCCCACACCTCAAGTGTGGGGTGTGGGATCAACAACAATTGCTCATTCATAAAAGAACTCTTAATCTATAATAAGATACACGCACATGTACTTATTCACTAATAGTCAATTCCTTACACCGGATCTAGAATTTTGAGGAAGGATCGATGCCTCTACTTGAATCAATCACGGTATTTATAATTTTTTTAAAATATTTTTAAATATTTTTTTAAAAAACATTCTGATTCACTAATAGCCAATTCATTAAATATTAAGAAAAAAATAAAAATAAAATGTCAATCTACTTCATCGGTCTATTCCATTGATTAGAACAACATTTTGAGAAATGATGTGTAGATGCACCTGAAGAGTACAATAATATAAAGCATTCACATGATCGCCGGCCACATGTGTGTGTGCACAGATCAATGGTAGCAGTCATGCATGTTGGAAACTATATTTGGAAGGTATATTTGCCCACAATTTTAGCTAAGAGATAAAGTTAAGAATGGATTCAGACCCCTAAAAGAGAGATGACTCAGACTCCTAATAGGAGATAGACTCAGACTCCTAAAAGGAAAAAGTTTCACAAGGCAAATTAGACTCTATCACTTCAAGTAAATAACTTCTATAAATAGCCTACAAGAGGTAATAAAAACTCAACTTGATTCACTTCTTCTTTATATACATTTATTCTCATACTGTGTTATTGACTTAAGCATCGAAGACTCTACAGGGTAACCAATGTCTCCCCTTTGTTCGTTGCAGGTTGTCAGTGTGGTTGGTGGTGTGAAACACGTCTTTAAAACTGCGCTGTCTATGAGATTTGTATAAACTTCAACGTGATTTTCACACACCAACCACCACGCAATTGCACCCAAATAGAGATTTCTTAATGCCGGAAAGAAGAGTAGGGGAATTTTGCGACTTATAAGATTGTCTCCAAAAGCTATATAAGATCTCTTCAACTTTATTATTTCCTATTGTTTATTTTCCTGGCTCTAGAGTGAATGGTAAAAAAAAAAAAAGAAAAAATAAAGAAAAGAAGAAGAGAGAAAGAACGCAGGACGCACACTGCATGTACAACATGCATTACGCATGTGCCATGCACAGTGCACGGAGGGGGTGCATGGCGTGCACCCAGTTCCATCACCGATAAGATGTCGTCGAATATGGAAAATAGTGGATACCTCCGCCAACAATTCAATGGAGCAGAGAGCTATGTGTGCTACGACTAGAGGCCACCCCTGTCGGAGGCCCATGCATTGGCGTCCGTAAGTTGGCGAAGACATCACTGGTAGCCACCAAAACTATCGGCGCTGTCTATCACTGGTTGGTTAGTTCCTCCACCAGGGAGCCACTCACGTCGGCCACAGTTTGGACATCGCCAATCAACATGAAGGTCAACGAACTAGCCGTCCGTGAGCTGGCAGGATCGCCACTAGACTCCACCCGGACCGCCGGTAGCTTCTGTCTCCAATAGGGTGTTTCCTCGATGCCTGTATTTTATCCCCAAGGCTCCCCGCCACCGCCAACAAGAACCTCATCAGCCACTTCATCCCCACAACGACGACTCTCCACCAAGCCCTTATTCTCACCAAAATCAGGACAATTAAGGTCACATCTCCCCACTCTTGAAATACTTTCAATCTCCGAGCTGTTGAGTGCCGGCAGGTTTAGGTAAGGCTATGACCAGCTCGTATTCACGCCCATGCTCAAGTTTCTACATGAAACCGGGGCACCCTTCATGGTCAATCCCTACCCTTACTTCGCCTACTCCCTGAAGATGGTGAACTACTCCTTCTTCAAGTGCAACCCTGGCATCCATGACAAGAACATCGACATTATCTACACCAACATGTTCGATGACATGATGGGCGCCATCCACCTAGCCACGAAGGCCCTTAGTCTCGAGGACGTGAACTTGGTAGTGGGAGAGACAACTACGAGGCTTGTAGCACGACGCATGTGGCGTTGTTTAACGGGCACTTAGTTAGGCATGTCAACTTCTATCTCCGATAGGGTGTTTCCTCGACGTCGAGAACGTCAGGCTCAATGCTATGTGCAGAGAGAATCAATGCGCGGCACTTCATAGGACCACGACCAAACCAAGAGTCCATGCTCTAGCCAATCCATCACTGACCACCACCTTTCTCTCCGGCGTCTTCTACGCCAGCGTGGTGGTTCCTAATATATAAACTCCATGCCCCACAAATTCCTAACCCTAGCTAGGTACTTTATTTTATAATGGAGGCTATATTATATACAGGTGGCCGGTGGTTAATGGGACGTTTTATCCCAAAGTGAGAGGTTTAAAAATGATCTCGAAATTATATTTTAAACCCCTGATCAATTGCCACATTTTAAATATATATATAGATATTATATATATATATATATACATGATCAAATACTTTTTGATAATTTATATATAACTTCTTTTAGAGATTTGATGAGAAATAATACATGTGGCACAATCTTAAAGCTGGCCAATTAGTCATCATGGTCTACCGCGAAATGGACAAAAAATGAAAGTTTTAAATGCCAATTGATGGTATTAATTATAGTTTGGAATACATGAAATTAATGAAAATTAAAAATGACTCGGGCATATTGCAAAATAAATATAGCACTTTCAGTA
The DNA here is from genome assembly GCA_003123785.1 of Pterocarya stenoptera. Lineage (NCBI taxonomy): Eukaryota > Viridiplantae > Streptophyta > Magnoliopsida > Fagales > Juglandaceae > Pterocarya > Pterocarya stenoptera. Next base: position 91,760 of record QEOT01001789.1, read on the forward strand.
TGTATTATAAAATTAGCGAACAAGATATATATTTATATTTATATATCCCTTGCATATATACGGAAGGGAATTATTTTTACACGAATTAATTAATGCCTCCCCAGAACGTAGTGCACGCGGTATATATGTGTGTATTCATAAATTACAGTACATGCATGCTCCTATATACATATATATATATATTTATATAACTAGATCGGTGTTTGAACTTGAAGGTGACCAGGACCACTGATCCGATCCCTAACCAGTCGTTCTGCTCGGTTTCAGAAATTAACAATATTTTGTATCCGGCCAGCTTGGTCACCTGTGCCACCATGCAATCTGGTCTCTCTCCTTGCATGTGTACTTACATATATACCTGGGAATCGTCAAAGGGGCATATATATATATATATATGCCCCAACACTGGTGAACCTGCACCAAAGCATATATAGCATACTATGCTTTGGTGCAAGTTCTGATTTTCTGTGCATCATGGGAAATCATGGAACTAATGATCATCATCAGTCGTAAACTCAGTTGCATGTGCTTTTGTTTGCTATGCATATATATATATATATATTGGAATACATAAAGATAGTTCTGTACTTTGAGGATTGCAATCTCTTCTGCTAGTTCATGAATTTGACCAGGATGAACTCGGACAAACCACAATCGTAGAAAAGCTCGTGGAACAACCGCATCAGATTCAAGATTTGCCGTCCGAGATAATTGATTCCCTATACTATGATCAAGTATTACTAACAGACCATCTATAAATATAATAATCTCTTATAGCATATATTATAATTCAACGAAGCGCGTTTATAATGCATGTTACTTAAGAAGATACTTTTTCTTCCTCTCGTAAGAATACTTGATGATATTGCTTGATTCATATTCTTCTTCCAAAACAAAATATATATATTCTTCAAAACCTGATCTGCTATTTCAAAAATTTTCAGAACCAAAAGGGCCGGTTAATATATTCAGCTTGTGGGCATATATTCATCTTTGAGGTTCCATTAATTGAAAATATCATAAATGAAGATGCGTTGCTTGCTTTGTTTTGGTTTAAGATACGTACAGACCACTTAGAATCGTCGCGACAAGTCGACTCGGTGATCTTATCATCATCAGCTCTGATCTTCGATCCACTAATCATGAAGATAGTTACTAAAAGGATGCTCATGTTTTAAAGTAATTCTTAATGAATAATTATCAATTTCAAGTAATTATATAGAGAGAAAGTGCTACATCATGCACATCTCCATGAGATAAGAATTAGAACTTAACATGATGATGATCGAGCCACCAAGTCGTGACTTTAATTAATTATAGTGGTTTGCTGATGAACAAAGTTCAATATTGGCAAACATCATTTGCTTTATTTGTTTCAAAATGCTCCAAAAGATTCGCTAAGCTTTAACTACTTTTGGGTACGTAATCTACGCAATTAATTCTAACCATACAATTATAATATATCTTTAACTGAGAGCTAGCTAGCACTGAATGTGTTGCCTGGGCCCTTGGTTATATATCATATATAGGCTATAGCTAGCTAGCTAGCTAGTGCACGTGCCCATTAATTAATATGAATTTGTAAATTTCTGTTTTAAAGAATTTTCGATCCTTAATGTTAATTGAAATAAATGTGGTCTAATTCCTATATTATATGCTAATTATTAACTCGTTTGCTTTACACATAAACATGAACACTGATTAGCCAAATTAAACTAAAAAACTTGCAGCTTGCACCTATTTTTGAATATTTCTCATACATATATATATATGCTAAAATTATATTCAATTCCCAACAGTTTACTTATAAATAGATTGTATAAAAGTAATCATAAATTGATGTGACTTTATGTACTTCATCAGATTGTATAGTTATTTTTATTGTAAAATAAATTTGATAAGTCACATCAATTAAATTACTTCAGCCTGTGGGATTACTTTTGTATAATCTCTTTATAATTACTGTAGCACTCCTATATAATATATATATATATATATATATATATACATAGAAACAATGTAGGCCGGTGTAAAGGACAGACATGTGATCACGATCGGAGTCCCACGTTAATGATTATTTGAATCATATTATGTACACTTTTTAATAGTAGAGTCTACTTTTTTTTAAAAGACATATACTAGACTTGTACATCTTCAACGTGTATATATCATTGTTGATTTGCAAATCATGCTTGTAAAACTCAAAATGCTTGCTTAAATACATCATTCCTTGTTCGCTCTTAAATATGATATAAGGTTAAAAAGAAAGTTGCCGCCAATTTGAAATAGAATCGCTGAAAAATGAATTTTTGATTTTGATTTTGAATTTTTGAATAAAAATCTCCATTATTTAAGTTTGAGAGTCAAAAATAAGAAAAATATAAAAATATAAAGTACGTTCTACATATACATGATTATTTATTGTTGCCTACATACATTTTTCAGAAAGTACTATTGATGATTAATAGATGTTATAGGAGTTACTTTATATATATATAAATATATATATCTTTTTCTCTTATTTAAAATTCTCAAATGGAGATAATAACTTGAAAAGATTTTGTCACTAACTGCATGCTTAAACCATGCACTAGTCGTCATGACATGATCATGATGTACTTCCATCTCAATCGTAGGAATAGTACCGAGTCCTTGGCGTATCATGAATTAACTGAACCCATGCGATATATAATATTCTTAAAAAAGGATTAAGTTCTTTATTAATATTTAATGCTAACGGGAGGATGCATGATCTATGTAATCACATTACTTTTGATCTCTCATATTTCCATCTCAATCTTGGGAATAGTGTGCGCATTACTGCACGCTTACAATTAAAAAAAAGTTAACTTAGTTAAGCTCAAGTCATTTGCACCATACATACATACATACATAATGATCAATGAGCACAAGAAGCACAAGCAGACTGCAGTCTGCCAATGGGCTATATACACTGGGGTGGACCAACTATCTGCACACGTGTCATGCTTTTTCCAACCTGGAACAGAATAAAATGGGTCATAAACAAATGATCATAAGTTTAATGAGGGGAATGATAGGTATATATGATCAAATCATACCTATTTACAGATCATATTTTCCTTCCTTATGATTATCCACTCCAATACACAAGATATAGAAGAAAGATGTGAGAAAAGGAAGGTGAAACTCATTCGTGTTTTTCTGTAACCAGTTTTTAACAATGTGTTTCATCTTCCTTTTTTAATAATAGAGTAACCAGTTTTTATTTAATTTTTTCTGTAACGATCAGAGACTGAGACAAGCTGATAGATAATACAAAACAAATGCAAAACAATAGGCCAGCTGACTCCTCTTCCTGGTTGACAAATTGGAAGCCGGCTGCGACAAAGTGATCAATCTCTAACCAAAAATATTATCCAACCAAATTTCAGGATAGGTACGTAGATGCATTAATTGATGTTGGTGTTGTGCCATGAATTACTCTGATATTGAACACTATGCACAGCATGGAAACCAACTAAGAAAAATAATCAAAACGGAGAATTTTCTTTCTTCTAAAAATCCTATAGCTCTATATAAAACCAAAGAAATCACCAGTAAGAAATTTATCGTCTCAGAATTTTCTTTCTTCTAAAAATCCTACAGCTCTATAAACCAAAGAAATCATGACCAGGATGGGTTCAATTAATTCATGGTACGCCAAGGACTCAGTACCATTCCTACGATTGAGATGGAATTAGTAGTAGTACATGTGTCGACTAGTGCGCGCATGGTTTATAGTTAATATCTTCCACTCTTTTTTCTTTTCTTCAGGTTTAATATGTATGATCTAATTGTTTCTTCTGATCATGTCCTTTCTCTTACATGTATAAAGAATGGAACAAGATTACCTTTATTAATTGTTTTTAGTGAAAACGACAAATGTTATTGCTGATCATGATGATGATCAGTTTCTACAAATATAAGAAGAATAATTTCCAAAATTAAAGGAACAAGTAGTCATGATGGACATGTCTAAACATGCAGTTAGTGACAAAATCTTTTCAAGTTATTATCTCAATTTGAGAATTTTAAATAAGAGAAAAAGATATATATGAAGTAAGTCCCATGACATCTATTAATTAATCAATCCTTTTTGAAAAATGTATGTAGGCAACAATAAATAAGTAATGTAGAACGTACTTTTTATTTTTATATTCAAAAATCAAAATCAAATCAGCTTATAATTAAAAATTTATTTTTATAAGATCTTTCCGTGGCTAAATTTTTTCTCTTATGTAAAGCTAGGCGGTGATCTAAGTCCCAGTTTGGATTGGAAACACATCTCAATTCATCTCATCTTATCTCATTATTACAATTTTTTCATATTCGCACATAAAATATAATAAACAATTCAATTTGTTCAAATCTCAAAACAATAATAATATTAAAAAATAATATTCTAACAATATTTTATTCAATTCATCTAAAATCATCTTAACTCATCTTTGAATCCAAACGGGACAAGGCGCATTACTCTAGCTAATTACTAGAAAGGTATGCGCCTTTGATCATGATCACCATCTAGCTAGAGCAGCACTATTTACTGGACGTTTATATATTAATTTAACAAGTAAATAAATGTTCTCTGGAATCTTCAAATCTACTAAAGTTTTTCTTTACATGTCATCAGCTAGAATTATGGCTGATTCCTTAAGAGTATTGGTAACCGATTCCAGCTTACTCTTATATATCTTTAAGTTTTAGATACCATTTACGTATTTATTCTATTTTTTATAAAACTTTTTTCTTACAATCATTTTTCAGTGATTCTATTTCAAATTGGGGCAACTTTCTTTTTAGCCTTATATCATATATATTTAAGATCGAACAAGGAATAATTATGTATTTAAGCAAGCATTTTGAGTTTTACAAGCATGATTTGCAAATCAATAATAATATATACAAGTTCAAGACGTACAAGTCTTGTATATGTCGTTTATAAAAAAGTAGACTTCACCGTTAAAAAGTATGAAAATTTTACCTTTTTTTAAAATTTTTATGGGGCACACTTTTAAAAAAATTGCTTGTACAAGAGTTGTACATTTAAAACTTATCCGCATCATTACTCTTTGCAAATTATACTTTTTCCATCATGAAACACTACAAAAACATTATTAATTATGATGCTACGTACGTACGTATAATATTATAGAACATGATCGTTGGAATGAGCGTTAATGGTCATTAATCCTTAAAAAGCATACAACTTCATATATGAACAAATTATTGATGAGAGTCATGATTCCAATATTATTGAAAAAAAAAATCACGCCATCAAATTCACTACAAGAAAAACGGATTTTTTTTCAACCAATTTATTATAATCAAAAGACTATTTGCAACCAATTTTAATTACAAATAGTTATTTCGCTAGAATTAATTGGTCGCAAATAAACAGTTTTCTTGTATTACACCAGAAGTAGTACTTATAGATTTCATTTAACAATATCACACATTTGTTGAAAATAAATGCATGGCTGGTATAAGGTAGGACTTATAATTTAAATTCAATATATATAGTTAATTGTTGTTTATTTATTTATTCTTCATTGTAATTTTCTTTTAAATTTTATATATAAGTTGCATCAATGCCTACTTTAAACACATTATATATAGATAGCGAGTCGATTAATTAGGAAGTTTTCATTTAATTTGTATAGTAATTAATCCTTCAAAAAATCCAACGTCATAATAGTTGATCACATGAACAGCCAATTAGATAAACATACAAAATCAAACTGATCAAGTACGTACCATGAAATCAAGATCTAGTTCAATATATTTGCTCATGCATGATCACTGTGAAAAATCCAATATGAAATTAATTAGGGAGAAAACAGAATTAAATCCCATGATTACCATCTCGCAGCACTATTAATTTTCATTCAACGCCGACTTAATTAGTTAAAATATATAATAATTATTACTGAGGAAAAACCAGGCGCTGTGAATAAGTCCAAATATATCCAAATCAAAATAACAAAAGGGCGAGAGAGTGGTTGCAAAAAGCATGCGTTTTAGTGTATGGGTGATGATGATTGTCTAGAGTTAGAAAAAACATATTATATGTGAGCAAATCCTTCCCATTTTCAACCGTATCCCTTTAATGGATATCTTGCTGCTGCCTTTTGATAAAAAAAGACACTCGATATTTTTCAATCCCTCAAATGCTAATTAATGATCAAAGCACTCTCATGATCATATATATATATATATATATATATATATCTCTTAATTTGTCGTGCATGTTTTGAGTAACGTCGCGTCGGCCGGTACAACGTCGTGGACGGTATTTACTATTTATGGATCGAGCTAGCTAGTTACAACGAAGGTGGCAATAAGTACTGGTCATGATGTAAATCATGATATGGTACGTACATACGATATTATGTAAAATAGAAATTCTTTTTTTAAAAAAAAAAAAAAAAAAGATGTTTAGATCAGATGATCATCGCCTTTTTTTCTAATTTCTTATAATACATATGCCTTTTTTTTTTTGTAAATTCTCTTTTCTAAAAGAAAGCGTACTGGGGATTGGAGAGAGGACCGGTTGATCGATTTTACAGCAAATCAATACACATGCTTAGAGTTATTTTTTGGTTGTAACTTGTAATCCTTTGCTATGAAAAGCACCAAAATTCATCCCTCCAAAGCTGTCATGTGTAATGTCAACTCAATGAATTCCCTCTAACATATTCATCACTCAACGTACAGCATGAAATAGCTAGCAAACTTAATTCTCTCAATTAATAAAGCGGAACTTAGATATAACGTCACGGTTATCATGATGATGATGCCGTAAAAAAAAAAAAAAAAAAAAAAAAAAGAAGAGAAAAGAAAAAGGAATTGCTTAGATCATTGACGAACCCCTACAAATTGGATTGCATCATCATATATCGTGTCTTTTGGTTGCATGTGCTTGATTAGTGTTCATGATAGAAGCCGTCGTGTACGTGCTAGCTCTAAGATTAATGGGAAGGAGTAATAATTGGAAGCATCAGTAGTACTAGGGCTTGAGTCTCTCATTTTCATGTGCTGTTAATACGAGTATTAATTAATTAGTAGTAGCTAGGCTACGGCCTTCTCCTCTAACAACTGAAATGTATAACCTTATAGAGTAAGCTTGTAATAAGGGTTTTGCTGAGCTTTCAGTTTTTTTTTTTTTTGAATGAATTTAATCAATTATACCTATTCAAGAAAAACGAGAATACTAAAAGTTCAAATAAGACAATCTCATGACACGGTCTGATCAGCACGCAATATTTGTGGTGTTCCTCTTTGTTTCTTTAAAATATTATAAAAAAATGGAAACTTAATAATCAAGCTAGCTAGCGCCTATGGCAACTTTTGCCAATATAGAGCGACTTCACGGAGCTCTATATAAACCGCATGGTATGAGCACATATTTCTTCAACAATTAAGCTAGCTAGCCTTTGATCAAACATATATACATTTCGATCTTCCTCGATCGATTTGCTGAAAGCTAAGTATTCCAGTTCGACCTAGCAAAATGGGATTTCTGTTCATGTACTGGAGGAATGCTGATCTCTGCGATGCTGCGAAGTCGGTGTTCCTCGCGTTCTTGATCTTTACCACCACCAGTACTCTTGTCACTACTCATGCAAGGCCTTTGGATGACATGATGATGAAGTACTCATCATCAGTACTACTTGGTGCAAAAGAAGTGTCGTTAATTCCACAAGATCTAGGCCGAGAGATACCACGGCCTTCAGGCCCTAACCCTTGTACTTACATCCCCACACCTGGCGATCATGGTCATTGCCACTAGCTCATGACCATATTAATGGAGCTTTATAAGTAGTTAATTGTGTTTCTGTGGAGTGATCGAGCTCCTATGTCGCTTCGCAACGTGTGTTTCCTTATGCTTAATGTACTCCTCCCCCCACCAAAAAATAAAATAAACGCGCATGTGTTGCTTACTGCTAGAAAAGATCAGAAGGTGAAATAATTCCCTATGATTGGATAGAAATGTTTATTTGATGTTCTCTTTATATATATAATGTGTGTTAAGCTAGAATTAATGTTGCGTATATATTGCACATGCATGACATGATAATAATAGATCATAGCTTTCAACATCATGTAAATTAAGTTAATTTAGACGATCCAAGCTAGCTAACAGAGAATGGTAATTTATATGATCAGTTAGAATTGTCTAGGCCTTACGTTATATCTAAATAGTAAACAACCCCGGCCGGCCGCTGAATGCATGCAAATAATTAGATACTTAGCTAAACACCGAACGATCGAGCTAGCTACTACTTATAATTACCCAGTTTTCCAGTTTCCAACGTACGTACTGATATTATATATATATATATTCTGGATAAGTTATGAGCAATTCCAAGTGTTCAATAACTAATAATTGCTGATCTTTCGGAAATAATTATGTTCATAATCTTGTTCCTATATATAAATTCAAATGTTTCTGGTCATGTCTTCGTCTTTCTCTTCGATCTATTAACGTTGCAAGCAAGATAAATCTAGCTAACAACAAGAACGTCGACGTCATTACGGAAAGTCTGCGATTATAAGTCCAGCAAATCTCCACGTACCACAAAGGACAAGAGGAATGCAGCGCAATCTCGTGAAAAAACCTGATTAATTAACATGCGAAGTGGGCCGGGTATCTTGAGATCATATATGCCATATATATATATATATAGTTTCCATGTCATGGTATTATATATAATATAGACGGCGGCGGCGGCTAGCTTTAAGGTGTACTTTTGGGGACTGTAGAATCAAAGTTTTCTAATGAAATGGAAAGCTACAGAAAATCATAGTACTGGTCATTCAAATCGAAAAAGCAGTAAGCATTTTGTGCCTCCATTACTCTCACTTGTTATATATATAATTAGTTCCACCACTCATTCTTTCTTTTCTTTTCTTTTAATTTCCTTCTTGCCAATTCCACTACCCTTTCTCTAGTTAATTACATGAGGCTAGCTTTCCAAGTGATCTTAAAGTTATATGTATGTATTTAAGATCTGTCACATCATTATGATCTTCTTCAATGGATAACTTTGGCAATAGCTAGCTTAATGATCACTGTGCCTGCCATTCATGTTCCAAGTTCAGTCATGTGCAAATCATGTTTAACCATAGTCATCCTTTAAAGTACTTAAATGATCACTTGGCCGGCTTTCAGCCACTTAATGAACGCATTACGCATTATAAGTTAATGTCCAGAGAATCCAATTACTAGCTAGAGCACTTTATTATATATTGTCTCTGATCAATTAATTATCAGATGATTGCATGGTTAATTTTGCATAACTCAATATTTGCCTAAAGACGGCCTTCAACTATATCTTAATATATAATTCTAATTCAATATATGGGTAAATATTCCAGGGGTATAACGATCGATTGATATCATGAATGGTTAGATGGTTTCTATATATTATTATTGGCATTATAGTACTAATAAACCTTAATGCGCCCGCCATGCATCATGACAAGATCTCAGGAAGTGATTCTCTTAACTCTTAATTAGCAAGAAGTGATATATATTTCTGCAGGGTGTCATCTCGATCCTTAAGCATTTGCATTAATTTCATCGGTATCTTAATATTCAAGTTAAATCTGGTTTATCACTGAAATTAGGCTGTGTGTGTGTGTAGTTTGATCATTTGTATTTTTATTGTTTCTGGAGGGATTTTGTTAGAAATTTCTGCACGTCGCTTGGAAGTTGAGAAAGATTCCATGAAATTAAAGAAACGTACAACGAACACGATCGATCGTCAGAATCCATCATTAGATAGGGTTTTGAAAGGAAGATCATATCCTGGCCTTGGCCTGGGCTCCATTAATATATATATATATATATAACAAAAAGAATAGCTGATCTCTTGGAACTTCGTGCATGGCTGTACTACTACTACTACATTGCACTATCGGGAGGGATATGGTAAAAAAATAGGAAGAAGATCATCAGTTGTCGCCCTAGCTTCCATTATTAAACAGTATAAAACCCCCCAATAATCTTGGAATAAAGTTAATAAATGCGCCGAAACATACTGCATATATATTATATATTGGTGGTGGCTAATCATTTCTTAATCTCATGCAGAAGATTCCTCTGCCTTTTCTAGCTCTTTGTGTTTCTTTTTCTGTACTTTCATGATCATGTCTTTAATCGCTTTCGTACAATGATAAAATATATTTTAAGGAATAAAATTATTTTTCTTAACAATAATAGATGCAAGTGGACGTGAAAGACAATGCATGGAAAAAAACAAAACGAGCTAGCCAGGTGGGGAGGAACTAAAATTATGACTTTATACAGTACGATTATTAAAAAGTATTTGAAATGGTCGAAAATTAAGTAATTCTATATAATATAAGCTGGGTGGCCGCATATTTTCTGTTTATATATATATATTGATATAAAAAGTAAGATGCCTTTTCCATGCATTAGAGCTCTCTCCTATTGATCAGTGCTTTTCAAATCATCTTTTAATCTATAATAATAGGATACACACACACACATATATATATATATATATATATGTATATATATGCATGCATGCTTTGCCAAGGCCAGCTAGCTAGCAATTAATTAAGCTGCTTTAAACTATATCACTAGCTAGCTTAATTGGTATCTTTTTATAACATCTTTTCGTTGTAAAAGTAATTATAGACCATTTAAATGTTTGTTTAAGATAAATTTTAGAATATTTAACACCTTTTTAAGATTTTTTAATATATTATTTATTGAAATTTGTAAATTAATTAAACTGATAAAATTGAAAAGTTGTTGAATATATATTTTTTAAATTATTATATATATATTTTTTTATAAAATTTGTTCTGGTTTTTGTTTGTTTTAATTTTCATTGAAATTTAGGGAAATGATTAAATTAAAAGTTAAAGGCAAATTTTTTTCGAAAATTGAAAGATGTTTGAATTGAAGTTAAAAAAAAGAAAGAATATATAAATGACTTAACCAGATACGACTATAATGATTCAGAAAGGTGGCAATTATGCGAGCTAATTTCTTTTTTGATCATGTTTATAATTAATAAGTTAAAATATAATAATTAGTACTACTGATCTACCTCTTGCTTAAAGAACTACTTTTTTTTTCTTTTTTGGGAGACGAAGTTTTACACCGGATCTAGAATTTCGAGGAAGGACACTTGTGAACTTTGTGTCATCTATTCTACTATTTTTTCTATCTATCTATCTGTTTACTAACTGATCTCTATGCAGCCAACACATGAGCGACACCTGGTGATAGGCAGCAGCTCTTATCAGATGCTGTGAAGGAATTGTGCTGGGCACGTGAGCAGTCGATGGGTTCACTAAAGATGAATAAGAGACGCTGGATGAGGACACGTGTCGTGATCTGTGGGGCTTGTATATATATATGTGTTAGTGCTTTCTAGGGTTAAGAGAGTTGATTTGGGGCATTTGTGTATTCTGCCGTCTTCGATAAGTTCTTTGTACAGTGAGGGAGAGTTCATTCTAGGTTTTATTACCGAGGGAGAAACAAGGCTAGATCATGGCTTGTTTGGCTCGGCATTAGATGGATCTTGTGTATGATACATTGGCTTTGAAGATTGCTCAATAAAGAATAATCTCTGAGGCTGTTCCTGCCGTGGATGTAGGCCATTAGGGCCGAACCACGTAATCTCTGTTGTTTTCTCTTCTTATTTCATTCCTTTATATTTCTTGCTTATTTACTGCTTATTCTTGTTGTTCTTGGTATCTTTATCTCTGATACTTGTATTTTCTCTAGATAGATTTC
>QEOT01001789.1:112274-193492 GCA_003123785.1 Pterocarya stenoptera
TTTGTGTATTCTGCCGTCTTCGATAAGTTCTTTGTACAGTGAGGGAGAGTTCATTCTAGGGTTTATTACCGAGGGAGAAACAAGGCTAGATCATGGCTTGTTTGGCTCGGCATTAGATGGATCTTGTGTATGATACATTGGCTTTGAAGATTGCTCAATAAAGAATAATCTCTGAGGCTGTTCCTGCCGTGGATGTAGGCCATTAGGGCCGAACCACGTAATCTCTGTTGTTTTCTCTTCTTATTTCATTCCTTTATATTTCTTGCTTATTTACTGCTTATTCTTGTTGTTCTTGGTATCTTTATCTCTGATACTTGTATTTTCTCTAGATAGATTTCGAGTTTGAGTCCTTAACCAAATAAGGGACTCTGTTTGTGACTCTCACAACACTTCTACTTGAATTGATAAAGCCAACCGATAAAATGATCGATCACTGTATTTATAATTCTTTTAATATATTTTTTAAATATTTTAAATATTTAAAAAAAATACTTACATTCACTAATAATCACTAATAATCAGAAAGGTTGCACTTGATGAGTAAAAAATTCACATGATCTCTTTAATACGAGTCTCAACTCTCAAGCAGTATTGCTCACCGATCGAGTACTGATTGATGGTGGTAGTCATGCATGCTGGAAATTAATTATATTAATTAATTGCTTTTGGCTATGTATCCACTAATGTTTATAATTAATGCTTCCCATTTAATTAATAATAATTCCTTTGGGCTGCAGCTTCTCTTAGCGGCCCTGTTTTGCCTATCATGCAGATCGATAGATCAGAAGTAATTAATGAGTAGCTAGGTACCCATTTTGTCGAACTTCAGGCTAGGCTAGCTAGCTGCTTTTGATCATGTTACTTCAGGCCCACCTTAATTTCGACATCAACTGCTTACGTTCTAGTTTCTCCGGTAAAAATATATACTTTCTTGAATATGTTGAGGATAACTGGAAATCAACCTCCAGCAAGCCTGCTCCTGATTTGCAGCATCCTTCATAATAGACATAGCTAACGTTTGATTGTAGAAAATCATACCTTGATTGTAGGAGATTATATTTGCAGATTTTGTAATCATTTCCCTTCTTGTATTTATTATCTTGTACATGTCTTGTGGTTGTTTTACAAGTACTTTAGACTCTTAGACACAATTATAATCATTATTATCAATAAATTTCTATAAACAACTTACACATTTGAAAAAAAAGTGGGCCCTTGCCTCTTCAAAGGATTATACAAATACCTTTTATAAACACCGAAATTAAATGTTGCTATTTATAATTTTCACATTAATTATATATTAAACTAATAATGAGAAAAGAGAACTAGTGTGTTCTTAGAAGGAGAATAGGTAAAGTAATTATTATATATGATACTTTAAAAAACTAATAATGACATAATATCTATATGATCTTGTTTATATTCTCATTCTCATTGAGTTAATTAAAATTTTTTATTGAGTATATATTTTAAATTTTTTTTATTACTTTTTTTTAAGGGGGCCTTCTTCCCTGCCTTGCGTTCTTGATCTTTACCACCACCAGTACTCTTGTGATCACTACTCATGCAAGGCCTTTGGATGACATGATGATGAAGTACTCATCATCAGTACTACTTGGTAGGGGTGGGCAGCGGGGCCCCGCACCCCACTGCACAGCCCCGCCCGCCCTACACCAGGCCAAGCGGGGCGGGGGACCCATTCCGCCCAACCGGGGTGCGGGTGGCCCCGCCCCACACCCTAAAGAGAAACGGGGGTTGGGGACGGAGGGGGCAAGGCCCCGCTCCGTATTTCCCCCGCCCCGCATACAGTATATATAATAATATATATTTATTATTTATATTATATATATAAAAAAAACTCATTTCGTCGTTTCACTAATAATATAACCCCGGTTTAACCCCCCTTTTCGTCGTTCTCGAACTCTCTCAGACCTCACTCTTGAAGCTTCTCCGTCTCGCACTCGTTTCTCTCGCGCTCTCTCAGACGATCAGATCTCAATCTCCCCCTCTCGCACTCCTCTCTCTCTCTCACTCTCTCGCACTCTGTCTTTGGCGCTCTCTCAGAGACTTAGACTTCAATCTCACTCTCTTGCATGACTGCGCCGAACTCCAAAATTCCAAACTCCAAAGGTAAACTCTCAGTCTCTGACTCTCTCGCACTCTGTCTCTTCACTCTCTCGTTTCGATTTTATTTTTTATTTTTTAGTTTTAGATTAGAGATTGGAGGAAGGATGGGTTGAATCGGAGATGGAGGATGGGAATGATTGTGAAATTGTGTGCTGTGGATTCTGGCTTGTGCATGTGTTTGACTGTTTGTCACTGTGTGAAACTTTTTTAGGGGTTTCGGATTGAACCCCTAAATTGATTTAGGGGTTCAATCCAAAACCCTAATTTTGTTTAGGGGTTTCAATTGAAACCCCTACCAATTTATTTAGGGGTTTCGGATTGAACTCCCAAATTGATTTGGGAGTTCAATCCGAAACCCTAATTTTGTTTAGGGGTTTCAATTGAAACCCCTTCAATTGAAGTTTAGGGGTTTCAATTGAAACCCCTACCAATTTATTTAGGGGTTTCGGATTGAACCCCCAAATCAATCTGAAACCCTAATTTTGTTTAGGGGTTTCAATTGAAACCCCTTCAATTGAAGTTTAGGGGTTTCAATTGAAACCCCTACCAATTTATTTAGGGGTTTCAATTGAAATCCCTTCAATTGAAGTTTAGGGGTTTCAATTGAAACCCCTACCAATTTATTTAGTGGTTTCGGATTGAACACCCAAATTGAAGTTTAATTTTTTGAATTGTGCCTTATTTAATTTTTTTTATTTTTTTGTGTTGAAAAATCAGGGATGTTTTCTCAAAGGGATTATAGTGATAGCTCTCCTACCCCTACTAGTATCCCTACTCCTGCTCCAGAATTGGCTCATACTGAGCCTATTCCAACCCCTTCAAGTACACCTTACCCCGCCCCCATGCCCCCACTGACATAGAGTAAGAACCTGTGTCCATAGTTTGGTCTCATTTTACCAAACTAGAGGGTGGTGACCCCAATAACCCTCAAGCCAAATGTAATTATTGTGGAAAAATATATGGATGTCACTATAGGAAACATAGTACATCCCAGCTAAAGGTCCATTTAGAGGACCAATGCAAGAAGAGTCCAATATTAGATCCTTATTGGAGAAAAGTCAAACTAGACTAGAAGTTGGACTTAAAAAAATGACAGATGGAGTAGTGGTGGTCCAATGTTGAAGGGGTTTACGAAGTATAATCTCGATGAGTGTAGAAGGAAGGTAGCTCGTATGGTGATCATAGACGAGCTACCTTTTTAGTTTGTGGAAGGGAGAGCGTTTAAGGAACTTGTTGGATAATTGGAACCTAGATTTTCAGTTCCTTCTCGCCACACTGTGGCAAAAGATATTAAAAAGATATGCATAACAGATAAAGATGTTTTAAGGGGCCAATTGGCCGGTTTGGTAGTTTGCCTCACTACTGATAATTGGACTTCTGTCCAAAATTTCAATTACATGTCTTTGATTGTTCATTTTGTTGATTCTGATTGGATTCTCCACAAAAAAATTATTAAGTTTTGTCAAATAATTGATCACAAGGGTGAGACTATTGGGAAGGCCTTGAATGCCGCAATAAAGGAGTGGGGGTTGACACGGATTTTGACAGTGTCTGTTGATAATGTCTCCTCAATGATGTCGCATTGGGATATATGAAAACTTGTTTTAGAGAGGCAAATAAAGCATTTTTGGGTGGTGAATATGTGCATGTTAGATGTGCTGCACATATCTTGAATATAATTGTTACTGAGGGGTTGAAAGATGTTGATAACTAGATTGCACAAGTTAGAATGGTTGTGAAATTTGTGAGGTCTTCTCATTCTATATTGGAGAAATTCAAGATTGCTGCGAAGAGTGTGGGCATAACATCGAAGAAGGGTCTTTGTACTGATGTTCTTACCAGATGGAACTCAACTTATTTGATGTTAGAGGCGGCTTAAGAATATAAGACAGCCTTTCAGTTATTGGGAGATGAAGAAATTCAATATGTCAAATACTTTGATGAGCACGGGGGCTTAGGAAAGCCTAGTGATGATGATTGGGAGGTAGTTTCTACTTTTGTTGATTTTCTGGGACTTTTTCATGATACCACATTGAAGTTATTTGGTTCCTTATACCCTACATCCCATGAGTTTTGTCAACAAATATGTAGGGTAAAAGAAGAATTAGACGACATGTGTAGGGGTTCCAATATAAGGATGAGGGGGATGGCATTGACTATGAGGGTCAAGTATGACAAGTATTAGGGAGATTTAAGTAGATTGAATATTTTGTTATATGTGGATGTTATTCTTGATCCCCGCCTGAAAATTTCAAACATGTTATATGGTTTGGGACTTGCGCACGATCAGGCATGGGCTGATCTTATGGTGATATGGCCCGAGATACCCTTACTAAATTGTATGATGAGTTTAATACAATTAAGGATGGTACTGGATCTACTATACCTACACCTACCCCAACGCCTCCTTCAGACATTGGGTCAGGAAAAAAACATAGATTATTGTGGACTAAGACCCTTGCACATAATTCCACACTAGTCCGTCAATCTACGAAGGTGGCTTCGGAGTTAGACAACTATTTGTCAGGGGATCTTATTTAAGATGATGACAATTTTGATATATTGGTATGGTGGAAGGCGGCAGCAAAGAAATATCCCATCCTTTCTGAGATAGCCCGTTATATCTTGGCCATCCCTATTAGCACCGTTGCCTCAAAGTCAGCCTTTAGTACCGGAGGACGCATATTGGATCCTTTCCATAGTTCATTGTCTCCTTCGACTGTGGAGGCATTGATATGTACACAGAGTTGGACGATGGGAAATGATATTTATGTTTCGGATGTTTTGGATTTTAAGGAGACTGAGGAGGAGGAAGGTGGTGAGCAGTCTGGATCTGGACCACCTGGTAATTGTTGTTTTTATTTTATATATTTTGATTTATTTATATTCATTTTGATTTTATCGGTATTAATTTTAGTGTTTATTGTTGTAACTTGTAGTATCTATCTCTGTTGCAATATAAATATGTGCTCACTGCTCAAGCCTCAAATTTGATTTATCAATGATTTGTAATATTGATACAATATCCATTCGACACTTTTGTAACTATGTTTGTAATTTTGTAATTATTTAACTTTTCAATTTTGAAATTTTGTAATAGTTTAGTTATTATTATAATAGTATTAGTTTCTTAGGTAGTAGACTAGTAGTATGCTATTAGTATAAATTTGTATTTTTTTTATTCATGTAATTTTTTTTTAATATAATTTTTAGCTTCTTTTTTTTTTACTTCTACTTTAAAGTTTTAAATTTTTATGGGCTCAATACTGGGCCATTTTGAGCTCATTTTAGCGGTTTCTGGACAAAAAATAGCCCAGAAATCGTTTTTGGACCTTTGGCCCAATAGGGGGCGGGGGGACGGGCGGACTGACCCCCCCACCCTCACCCCGTTGTGCGGGACGGGGTACCCCACCCCCGCATGCCGGGGGCGGGGCACAGGTAGAAGATTTCCTCCCCCGCCCATGCGGGGGCGGGGGGAGGGGAGGGGGCTACCCCGCCCCGTATGGGGTGGGTAGCACCCCTACTACTTAGTGCAAATTGAAAAAGAAGTGTCATTAATTCAAAAGATATTCTAGGCCAAGAGATACCACGTCCTTCAGGCCCTGACCCTCGTACTTACATCCCCACACCTGGCGATCATGGTCATTGCCACTAGGTCATGACCATATTAATGGAGCTTTATAAGTAGTTAACTGTGTTTTTGTGGAGTAATCTACCTCCTATGTCGCTTCGCAACGTGTGTTTCCTTATGCTTAAACTCCTCCCCCCACCAAAAAATAAAATAAAATAAACACGCATGTGTTGCTTACTGCTAGAAAAGATCAGAAGGCGAAATTATTCCCTATGTATGGATCGAAATGTTTATTTGATGTTCTCTTTATATATAATGTGTGTTAAGCTAGAATTATTGTTGCGTATTGCACATGCATGACATGATATTGTTAATATATAGATCATAGATTTCAACATCATGTAACTTAGGTTAATTTAAACGATCCAAGCTTGCTAACAGAGAATGGTAATTTATATGATCAGTTAGAATTGTCTAGGCCCTACGTTATATCTAAATAGTAACAACCCCGGCCGGCCGCTGATCAATGCATGCAAATTAGGTACTTAACACCGAACAAGCTCGCTACTACTTATAATTACCCAGTTTTCCAGTTTCCAACGTACGTGATATATATTTTGGATAAGTTATGAGCAATATCAAGTGTTCAATAACTAATAATTGCTGATCTTTCGGAAATAATTATGTTCATGATCTTGTTCCTATATATAAATTCAAATGTTTCTGGTCATGTCTTCGTCTTTCTCTTCGATCTATTACCGTTCCAAGCAAGATAAATCTAGCTAACAACAAGAACGTCGACGTCATGATTACGGAAAGTCTGCGATTATAAGTCCAGCAAATCTCCACGTACCACAAAGGACAAGAGGTATGCAGCGCAATCTAGTGAAAAAAGCAGATCCTTCTTGCCAATTCCACTACCCTTTCTAGTTAATTACAGGCTAGCTTCCCAAGTGATCTGAAAGTTATATGTATGTGTGCACGTGTATTCATATATATACATATATATATATGTATGTCATGTGTCTGCGCCATTCTATTTAAGATCTGTCACATCATTATGATCTTCTTCAATGGATAACTTTGGCAATAGCTAGCTTAATGATCACTGTGCCTGCCATTTATGCATGGCCATTGTTCCAAGTCCATGGTCCGGTGCAAATCTGCATGTTTAACCATAGTCATGTTCCTTTAAAGTACTTAAATGATCGCTTGGCCGCCGGCTTCCATCCACTTAATGAACGCGTTAATTAAATAATGTCCAGACAAAGCCAATTACTAGCTAGAGTACTTTAAGCTTTGCCATAAAAAAAGAAAACCGAAAAAAAAAAAAGACTGGAAACTTTAATTAAAGGAAAGAAACGAATCATATTCATCCCCCCTAGCCTTCCTTTGAGTCCAGCTCTAGTTTATGATCACCCCCATATATAACAGGCATTTTGTAATCACACACGACTAGTTATATATATATATATATTATCTCTCAGTTAATTATCAGATGATTGCATGGTTAATTTGGCAGAACTCAATATTTGCCCAAAGACGTCCTTCAACTATATCTTAAGAGAAATACTTTAATTACAAATGGATTACACAAAAGTAATCACACAAACTACACGGCTTCATGTGGTTCATCGATCAGATTGTAAAGTTACTTTTATTGTAAAGTGGATTTAATAGATCACATAAAATCAAATCAGTAATTTGTGAGATTACTTTTATATAATCTCTTTATGGCTATAGCAGTCCTTATATCTTAATAATTCTAATTCAATATATGGGTAAATATTCCAGGGATATAACGAACGGCATGAATCCTGGTTACGTGGTTTATTTCTATATATTATTCTTGGCATTAGAGTACTAATAAACCTTAATGCGCCCGCCATGCATCATGACAAGATCTCAAGTGATTCTCTTAAGTCTTAAGCAAGAAGTGATATATATTTCTGCGGGGTGTCATCTAGATCCTTAAGCATTTGCATTAAATTCATCGGTATATATCTTAATACTCAAGTTAAACCCGGTTTAATTTATCACTGAAATTAAGCTGTGTGTGTGTATATATATAGCTTGATCATTTGTATTTTTATTGTTTCTGGAGGGATTTTGTTAGAAATTTCTGCACGTCGCTTGGAAGTTTAGAAAGATTCCAATAAATTAAAGGAACGTACAAAGAACACGATCGATCGTCAGAATCCATCATTAGATATATAGGCTTTTGAAAGGAAGATCATATCCTGGCCTTGGCCTGGGCTCCATTAATATATATAACAAAAAGACTAGCTGATCTCTTGGAACTTCGTGAATGGCTGTACTACTACTACTGCATTGCACTATCGGGAGGGATATGGTAAAAAAATAGGAGGAAGATCGTCATTTGTCGTCCTAGCTTCCATTATTAAAGGGTATAATATAAACACCGGCCCCCCAATAATCTTGGAATAAAGTTAATAATTGTGTCGACATAGTTCTGCATATATATTGGTGGTGGCTAATCATTTCTTAATGGCAGTAGTCATGTATGCTTGAAATTATATTAATTTTCTTTGTTAATTGCTTTTGGCTATATATCCACTAATGTTTATAATTAATTTTCCCCATTTAATTAATAATAATTTCCTTGGGCTGCAGCTTCCCTTAGCGGCCCTGTTTAATTAATTTGCCTATGCAGATCGATCGGGAAGTAATTAGTAGCTAGGTATCCATTTTGTCGAACTTCAGGCTAGACTAGCTAGCTGCTTTTGATGTTACTTCAGGCCCACCTTAATTTCGACATCATCTGCGTACGTTCTAATTTCTCCCGGAAAAAAAATATATACTTTCTTGATTAATACACGAGTTTTTGTCTTCTTTCTAGCTTCAGACCCAATGCTTGTTTAATTCCTGTTGGGATGCAACAACCCATATGAAATTACCTAAGTACCTTTGTGTTTAGATTTCGCCCTTCACCAGCTCAATCAACAAATTAATTAGTCTTCTGTTATGTGATAATTTGATAAATAATCAGACACATAAAATAATAAAAGTGCGTAACATCAATTTTGGTTCCAAAATGAAACTCTTTGAAGAACTCTTCAAAAATAAAATCTTCCAAAGCAGTCAAACTCAGGAAAGTCAATTTTATTAGATGAAAATCAATTACAAGTAATTTCTCAATTACAAAACTTTTGTAACTAGACTCTCTTACTTACCCAGATAAACAACCCGTTTGTCTTCCACCGCAGTAGCAGCTAGAACTTCTGGCAATCTTCAACCTATTGACTTCCCTCCTAGTACTCCAGTGGCTGAACTCAGTCACTTCAACTTCGACCCGGAATATGCACACACTCAAAGAGAGAAAGGAAAAAACAGTGAAAAATCCTTCGCAAGAATTCTCTCATACTCAAGCACTTGGATCTCTCTTCATCAATCTCTAAGCTCTGAGAAATAGCTGATAAAAAAAAGATCAACTCCTTCAGCCGAAATCCTCATTTAAATAACCTGCCCAGTATTTAATCTATAGTAGGACTTTGCTGACGGATTGAATTTGTTAGGAATTTGAGGCACAGTAGGAACATGCTAACGGGAGGACTCTGCTGGGAACAAGTCTACTGACGCGTCTATTAACACTTGGCGCTAAGTCTTCTCAGTAGATAACTATTCTGTTATTGGATAACTCCTAACTTTTCAAACATCAGATTTCACCTTCTTGACTTATCGACTCATTATCTAAAAACTATTTAATTCAACTTAAATGTTTATAGATAAAGATAAAAATATTTACATTCATTCAACTCAACACTGTAACAACCTAAACAAATATCTATTGTTTTAGTCATTTAATCATAGCCAACCACTTTTACATTATATAATTAGTAAATAGTAACTAATAAAACATATATAATTAATTATCTAGTATATATTTGTCCTAATTAAATAAATATTAATTAATTCAGTACTATAAAGAGGTGGATGCATGCATGCATGGTATTTTCCTTTAATTTAATCTTCTTTATGCAAAACAGGCGTAGTATATACCCACACCCGAATTACTTACACATATGACACCGTATAATTTACACTAAACTTTAAGGAACTCTTCCCAATATTGCTGCTGCTACGTTTGGTTACCGAACCAAACTCAACTTATCTCAACTCATCATTACAATTTTTTTAAATTCTAACACAAAATATAATAAATAATTTAACTTTTTCAAATTTTAAAACAATAATAATATTAAAAAATAACATTCTAACAATATTTTATCATTTGAATTCAATCCAACTCAACTCAATTTAACATCCAAACGCACCATCTGCAAATCTCGCGTTCGTTTTAAAGATCACGTGGGCGATTCGGATTATGATGAGTGGTTGCAGCTTAATTTAGTTTGCAGCTTGTTCAGTACGTATGTAAGTATATATGTCCAAAAAGAAGATAAATTGTTGAAAAGATGCTCACAAATTAAGGAACTGCTGATCAGAAGGTTCAAGGAAGGGGAATTAAGCGCAAAAGAGACTCTAAAGTAAATTTGTCTTCATTTAGATGTTAAGAGGATTTTAAATCATCTATAAATAGTAGTAAAATAATTTTTAAATAGTAATAAAATGATATTAAATTATTTATGAATAGTAATAAATTGTTTGTGAATATATAGTAGCTATTAAATAACATACTCTGATATTTAAGTGAATAGTAGTGAATTATTTGTGAATGGTAACTACTAAATAACATACCCTCAATATTAACATAAGCTCAAAAATGCATCACAGTGAGCTGAAGCAATACACCTTAGCTGACTCTTCAGAATCTTCAGGAATTCTCTAGTGCTGCCAGTACTGCCAATTCTGTTGTGACAGACAATTCCTTGCTTTGTACAGTTATTGTAACGTACAGCCATTGTAACAAACTTTATTCCTTTATTCTCTTTGTATTTTGTATTGTTCTGCTTGTAATCAAATGCCTATATAAAGGCACAATTGATATTGAATATAGTGTGTGGGAAATCATTTACAGAAACATTTTGTCATTCTTTATGGTATCAGAGTTGCTGACTAGCATTCTCTTGATCCACACTTTGCAATGACTACAGCATCTTCCCTCACCCCTCCTCCCATCTCTATCTCCCCCTCCTTTTCCCATATAGTCACAATCAAATTAAACCCAGATAATTACCTACTTTGGAAAGTTCAAATCTCTGCTTATCTCAGAGGACAAGACCTCTTTTCTTTTATAGATGGAACTTAGATCATCCCTCCCAAAATACTCCTAATAGAGTTGAGTTCAACACTAAAAACCAATCCTACTTATCTTTCTTGGCAAAAGACGGATCAAATGATTTTTAGTATTATGTTTTCCTCTCTTACTGATTCTGTCATTGGTCATGTTATTACTGTAGGAAACTCGAGAAAGCTATGGCTTAAACTTGAATCTATGTTTAGTTCCCACTCCCAAGTAAAAGAGTTCCAAATTAGATTTCAACTTACCAACCTATCTAAAGGAGAGCAATCTGTGTTTGATTTTTTTAGCAAAGTTAGAATGTTAGCCGATACTATTACTGCCACTGGGAACCCACTGCCTAACAAAGAGTTTGTAACCAACCTTTTAAATGGCCTTCGTCTCTTGTATGAGTCATTTGTTACTTCCATAACCACAAGAACAGAGTCTATCACTTCCAATGAACTATATCACCTCCTTCATGTTCATGAAAGCCGAATGACCCATGTCACTCGCAACACTAGCTCTCTCACCTCTTATGAACCATCAGTGAACCTAAGCACTGGACAATCTCGTGACCAACGAGGCAGAGGTTCCTATAGGGGGAATAGATTCAATCATAGCAGCAATAGAGGTTTTTAGCGGGGGCGTTTTTCACCGTCCCAGTCACAGCCCTTTCAAAATAACACCTCCCAATCCACTTCTTCTCCTCGCCCTACATGTTAGATTTGCTCCAAAACTAGTCATACAGCCATTCAATGTTACTCTAGGTTTGATCATGCGTACCAGTATGAACCACCCCGCTCTTTCTCCACTGCTCCTTCTGCAAACTACACCTCTCCGTCTACCATTACTGACTCTTCATGGTACCCCGATTCCGCCGCCACTCACCATAACACCCACGACTTTTCCCATTTAAACCTCTCCGCAGAACCTTACAAAGGGAACGATCAAATCCGAGTCGGCAATGGGAATGGACTTCCTATCGAAAACATTGGTGACTCTTCATTACTCTCTAGTTTTTCTTCATTGCATCTTTCAAAACTTCTTCATGTACCAACTATTACCAAGAATTTGGTGTCTTTTTCTCAATTTTGTTATGACAATAATTGTTTTTTTGAATTTCGTTCAAACCATTTCTCTGTTAAGGACAAAATCACAGGGACGCTCCTCATCAGCGGTCCTGTCCTTGAAGGCCTATATCAGTTCCCTCCTCCCTTGTTCTCTTCCTCACCGAAGGCTCTTCTTGGAGAACGAACCACCCTCAGTCAATGGCACCGACGACTTGGACACCCCTCCCTTGATCTGGTTTCTCGCATACTGCGATCCAATTGTTTGCCGTATTTTCCCACTGATTCCAAGTCTACTTGTCCCAAATATCCCTTGGCCAAGGCACACCAGCTCCCATTTCCTTCAAGTTCAACTCGCACCATTAAGCCCTTAGAATTAGTTTGGGCCGATGTGTGGGGCCCAGCTCCACTTATGTCCAGAAATGGCTTTAAATATTACTTGTCTATTGTTGATCATTTCACTAGATTTTTCTGGATTTTTCCTCTCAAGCTTAAATCAAATGTCTTGTCTCTTTTATTTCTTTTATTAGTTTTGCTAAACGTTTCTTTAATAGCAAAATCATATCACTTCAAACTGATGCTAGTGGAGAATTTTGCTCCCTCACCCCTCTTTGTCAAAATCTTGGCATGATTCACCGTTTTTCATACCTGCACACCCATCAACAAAATGAACTTATTGAATGAAAACATCGCCATATTGTAGAAACTAGACTTACTCTTTTAGCCCAAGCTTCTCTACCTCTTTCCTTTTGGGATGATGCATTTCAAACGGCCACTTATTTAATTAACTTACTTCCCACTCCCGTTTTACATAATAAATCTCCATACTCCATGATCCATCACAAACCATCAGATTACACTTTTTAAAACAATTTTGGATGTGAATGTTGGCCAAATTTACGCCCTTACAATCAACACAAGTTAAATTTTCGGTCTACATCATGTCTCTTTCTTGGATATAATTTCTCTTCTAAAGGTTATAAGTGTCTTGATCTAAAAAATAATCGTCTCTACATCTCTAGGGATGTTATCTTTGCGGAACAAAATTTTCCATACAAAACAACCAACCCAACTCCACCTTGGCCCACTAACCAAACTGTTCCTCTTCCATGCTTTCAGCCCTCTATCTTAGGCTCACCTCCGATTTCCTCACTCAGCCTATATCCAATTAACCCCATCAATTCCTCACTCGGCACAACTGAATCGACTCGTATACATCACACAAACTCAGCCCAATCGAATTATCCTGACCCAAACTCTTCAAACCAGTCCACTACTTCTTCTTCTCCATCGACACATTCCCTTCCTTTCCAAATATCCTCTGTGTCTCCATTTGCCCCAAATCCACCGTGCCTTATCCCTCCTCGATCACCCATAATAACACGTTCTTAGACCAATTCATCTCGTCCGCGTGTTCCCATAGATGGAACCATTTCTTACCCATCTCGAACCTGTCTTATTTCCACTAAAACCATTCCCAATGAGCCATCGTCTTTTACCCTCGCTTCAAGATTTCCCAAATGGCAAAACACCATGGCCAGTGAATATGATGCTCTGGTTCAAACCCAAACGTGGTCACTTGTTCCCCCTATACATGCCTCCAATCTTGTTGGTTGCAGGTGGGTCTTTTGGACTAAGCTTAACTCGGATGAGTTGATTGAGAGGAGGAAAGCTAGGCTCCTTGTAAAAGGCTTTCATCAACAGCCTGGAGTCGACTACACTGAAACCTTCAGCCCTGTTGTGAAGCCCACAATCATTCGGTTAGTCATCTCTGTTGCCATTTCTCAAAATTGGTCTCTAAGATAGATAGATATTCAAAATGTCTTCCTTCATGGAAGGTTCAATGAGACTGTTTTTATGGAACAGCCCCTTGGATTTGTTGACCCCAACCATCTTGATTACGTTTGTAAACTTCACAAGGCTATTTATGGCCTCAAACAGGCACCACGTGCCTGGTTTTCTGAGCTGAGTACTTGGCTCCTTAACTACGGTTTCACAGCCTCAAAAGGGGATCCATCGTCGTTTATTCTTCATAGAGAGAATTTCTACATCTTCACATTAGTTTATGTTGATGACATGGTCATTACATCATCTTCATCTGTTGCCATTGAAAAATTTCTTGCTAATTTGAGTCGTGCCTTTCCTGTCAAAGCTTTAGGGTGTCTGTCTTATTTTCTTGGTTTGGAATTGGATTATTTAGCTGGTGGTGGAGTTGCTGTCCCAACGCACTTACATATCTGATATTCTAAAGAAAACCAACATGACTGAAGCCAATCCCATTTCATCTCTTATGTCTGCCTCCACCAAACTTTCCAAGTTTAATTCTCCCTCTTTTGATAATCCTACGCTGTTTAGAAGTGTTGTTGGGAGCCTCCAATACTTGTCTCTAACCAGACCAGACATTTCCTTCGCTGTGAATAAGGTTTTTCAATTTATACATGACCCTAAACTTACTCATTGGACTGTTGTAAAAAGGATTCTGAGATACCTAAAATTTTCTATCAATCATGGTCTCTTTTTTACAAAACAATATGGTTTTACTCTTCATGCATACTCGGATGCTGATTGGGCGGCCTGCCCTGATGATCGACGCTCCATCGGAGGTTTCTACATTTTTCTGGGTCACCACTTAATTTCCTAAAGCTCCCGTAAATAACAAATTGTTGCACGATCAAGTACAGAGGCTGAGTATCGATCTCTAGCCAATACTACAGCTGAGCTTATTTGGTTGCAGACCTTGATCAAAGAATTTGATTTTTCTCTTCATCATCCACATATCTTATGGTGTGATAACTTGGGAGCGAGATATCTTACTTCCAATCCTATTTATCATTCACACACTAAACACATAGACATAGACATTCATTTTGTTCGCGACAGGGTAGCTGCCAAAACGCTTCAGGTTTCTTTTTGTAGTAGCAAAGATCAGCTTTCAGATGTTTTTACAAAACCCTTAGTTGCTGACAAGTTTTCTTCTCTAAGGACGAGTCTCACTGTGTGTGACACCCCATTGGACTCGAGGGGGCATATTAAAATAAGCTCAAAAATGCATCACAGTGAGCTAAAGCACTTCACCTCAGCCAACTCCTGAAAATCTTCAGGAATGCTCTAGTGCTACTATTACTGCCAATTCTGTTGTGACAGACAATTCCTTACTTTGTATAGCTATTGTAACGTACAACCATTGTAACAAACTTTATTCCTTTATTTTCTTTGTTTTCTGTATTGTTCTGCTTGTAACTAAATGCCTATATAAAGGCACAACTGATATTGAATATAGTGTGTGGGAAATGATTTATAGAAACATTTTGTCATTCTTTACTCAAGATGTTAAAGCTTGAGGCCTTATCTCATATACAAAGCATGGATGATGCGTGTGAGATTTTTTTTCCCTACAAGAAAAGACGAGGATAAAAAAATAAACGACATGAAAATTGATCAACATATAATATAATCCACCTATTAAATAATAAAAGAAAATTATATGTACCACACTTTTACCGCACTACAAAAAAAGATAACCTCACAAGTTAATCCACTTCCTGCATGCATTTTATCAGGTCACATTACATGCAAATCATATATGCCTGATTACCATTTTGAGCGATTGAGCTAGCTAGCTATTTATTTAAATCATTTTAATTTCCTAGCTATTCTCTTTTGCTTCTCTAATTAAGCTCCCAAGTGTTGTGATCGAAGTGGAATATTATCATGCGATTCCTGAGTATTCCTGGACGCGGTATTCATGATCATTTTCTCATGGTGGGCGCACGCACATGCACACATATATTAGCTATTTTAAGGGCTAGCTAAAAGAAAATTATTATCATCATCACATACGAAGCTTGAAAGGCTACTCTTCATTGCGGGAGAGGTCATGGTAAGTTGTTCAGGCTGTCGGGGGGCATGACCCGCTCTCCATCATGGGAGGAGTAGAGCAGCCTTCAGCCTAGCTCGCCCCTTCGATCCTGCGAGAGGTACGTTGTTCGAACAGTTTGAGACTGGACTCACTCCTGCCTATTGACGCTCACAAAGAATGTAAGCCTTTGTCTTAGGGCCACTGAGTGCTGATCCGCACTCTGCCGCGGGAGGGATAAGACAACATTTTCGCCTACCATTTCCTTTAGTATCCCATGGGGAAGGTAACTTATTGGAACAACGATGTGGCTGGTCCGCTCTTCGCTACGATAGGGGTCAGGGTAAGTTATTCGGGCCGCCAGGGGCGGCAAGACCAACTCTCCATCGATGGAAGGACAGAGTGGCTTTCAGCCTAGCCCTTCCCTTTGACCCCACGGGAGGGGCAGTTTGGGACTGGACCCACTCTCACCCGTTGACATCGCAGGGAAGGTAATCTATAATTTGATTTTGTTGATACATATTTTCTTAATCATAGATCATCTTGTCAGTGTTTTGTTGAGAACATGAAAGTTCGAAGTAGATGTGTTGTATTGTCCTGAAAAATTACGCCTTTTATTAAATGGCAAGAATTTACAGTAATTAAATGACATATTACAAAATAAAAGGAAATAGAGGCTTTAGCCGAGGAGCTTTCATTTGTTCTGCCTCTAACTTTAAGGCCATGTACCTTCCCACTCTCCCTTGAACCTGGTAGGATGAGTCGCAGACTAAAGCCGACCAGGGTTCGCCAAACAATGCATGGCCTCCTCCTTGTGGGAGGAGCTGTCTGGGGTAACCCCCCATTCTTCTGCTTCAGCTCTTGGACGAAGCATTCCCTTGCCAAAACCTATTAGTCTCGGATTTCTCCCACTCCACGGGGAGTTGGGATCTTCATCTTGAGGTGGTAGGTCGATGTGACGGCCCACAAGCTATTGAGAGTGGGCCTTTCGATGATGGCATTGTACGATGACAGGGTCTTCACCACCAAGAAGTCGACCATGATCGAGGCTGTGCAGGGGGCGTTGCCAACGAGAACAGACAGAGTGATGGTTCCCACAAGATGAACCATATTTCCAAATAAGTCCTTTAGAGGCATGGAGGCTGGGTGCAGCCAGGCCGCATCTATTTCCATCCTTGTGAAGGTTTCCCAGAATAGGATGTCCACAAAACTCCAGTTATCAATGAGGATTCTGTAGGTGGTGAAGTTGACGACCAGCATAGTCACCACTAGCGCATCGTCGTGGGGGTATAGGACCCCTTCCTCGTCGGCCTTCGTGAAGGAGATGATTAGGGTAGGCTCACCCCTTCGATACTTGGCGGGATGGTACTTAGTCAAGTACACCTCGTGGTACCGAGCCAGCCTAGCATGTGCTTTTCTGCTTGAGGACGAAGCACCCCCACCCGCGAATCCTCCCGCTATGGTTCGGATCTTCCCAAGTGGAAGTCCCCCCCGTGGTGGTGAACGGGGATGATCTTGCTTCGACCCCCGTGCTGGTGGTCATTGGTAGGGGCTTTCTTCCCTCCAGCATTAGTCGAATCAGTCCGTGCTCATTTCCCTTGATCTTCCCTTTTTTTCTTGCTCTAGTCTCTTGGCCGGGGGCTAGCGTTGCCTTGTTCGCTCTGCATGCTCCCTTATCCATTGTTGGAAGAAACAATCGTCAGTCTTATGCCAGGTAGACCTGTGGTATGTGTAGTAGCGGCGTGCAATACCCCGGTCATGCTCTTAGCGGGCAGTGGAGGCGTTGGCCTCGTGGATGTTGAATGTAGGCCGGTCAAACTGAGGTCCCTGTCCCCTCGCCGGAGTTTCCTTCTTTCTCTTGTCTTGGGAGCACTTCTTTGGCTTTTCGTGGGCCTTAGCCCTGGCCAGGGCCTTTTCCTTCCTCTCTGCTAGCTCCAACTCCTTCTTTCTTGGCTCTGTCAGGGCCCGAAGAGTGTCCTCAGCGTTGATGAAGTTGTCAGCCTTATCCATGAACTCCTACAGCGTCATGGGAGTCATTCTCGCCAGTTCAGCCATAAATTGGGATCGTGGCGAAACCCCGCCTAGAAGTGCCGCAAAGGTCATTTTCTTGTCTTGGTCGTCAGTGGTCATGCGCTCCTTATTGAACCGAGTCAAGTAGGACTTTAGGCTTTCTTCCTCCCCCTGCTTGATGGTGAGGAGGGACACTACTGGACGCCGCCTTCTCTGAATCGACATGAACTGAGTCAAAAATAGTTTCGCTAACTCGCCAAAACTGTCTATGGATCGGAGCGCCAAAGACCCGAACCATACTCATTCCTGCTTCTCATGCCACATTGTCAGGGAAGCCATGCAGCGTCATATGAGCCCTGAAAGTTTCCAAATGCTCAAAGGGATCCCTTCCCCTGTCGTACATTTCCATGGCTGGGACCCTGATCTTTGGTGGTAAGGGCACAACCATCACCTCCTCCGTATAGGGCAGACCAGTGCTTGTGAGCAGTTGGTCCACCAACGACGACGTACCCACCTTCCTTGCAATCTCCTCATACTTTCCTTTAAGTCTTTAGAGCTCGTCCTGCATGTTCTTTAGCTCATCTTCCCTATTTGCTTCAGCCTGTGTGTTCTGGGACCCCATGTCTACACCTCATGGGGTCCAGTTCAGGACCTCATCTTGCACCCGTTAACGTTTTCTGAGTCCTCATTTTCCTTGAGGAGCATCTACACCTCGTTAATCATCTTCGTTACCCATTCGTCCATGGTTTTCAGCCTTACCTCCATGGCTTCCTCTGTGTCTCTTCTGAGCTATCCTGAACGGGTTGTTGCAAGCATACGAATACACGTAATATCTATAGTGATCCCACAGATGGCGCCATTGTTAAAGTCGTATTTCACACGCCTTTGGGCCAGGTTCCGGCAACTCAGATCTTTGGAACCTAGGCCTGCGAAAATAAAGAAGAAGGCAACTGGGAGAAGCTCTACAACTGCGAGTCTCTGATACCAAGGTCAGTAAATTATGTTGGAAGTTTGTAAATAACTGAGAGAGTTTAAGGATCCGAGAGACATTTCTCATACTTGGGACTTGCTATTTATACCATGAGTCTGGGAGGACAGATCGTGTCTTCCCCCTTAGAGTTCGTGTCATTCGAACTGTTTCTATTGTTAGAGTCATTTAATGCGGCGTGACTCTGTGACGGCATCATTAATATGGCGTGTAGCTCGGGTAGTAGTGTCATTAATGTAGTGTGTAGCTCTAGTAGTGGTGCCACCCCACTAGCATCCTTAGTGATCTGTTGATGCCCATGCTTTACGCCCACTACGCGGGCATGCACTCAAGAGCTGGACTACCCATGGGCAAGGTCGGCGAATCTCATGTCCTGCCGTACATTCCCTCATGCATGTTGCATCCAGTGGTGCCTAGCATGGGCCGGGTTGGAAACTCTACTTGTTCTGAGATGCGCCTTTGGTTCTTGTTCCTTTAGTTGCCATTCTCGTTGAGACAGAAGAGGGAAAATCTCCTTACACTGGTGGTAATGGTTTTGCTTAGCTTTCAGTTTTTTTTTTTTTTTTCGATAAATTTAATAAATTATACCTATTCAAGAAAAACAAAGAATATACCAAAAGTTCAAATAAGACAATCTCACGACTCGGTCTGATCAGCACGCAATATTTGTGGTGTTCCTGATCCTTTGTTCCTTTACAAATATTATTAAAAGAAAATGGAAACTTCATAATCAAGCCAGCTGGGCGCTAGATCAGCCTATGGCAACTTTGCCAATATAGAGCCACTACATGGAGCTATATAAACCCCATGGTATGAGCACATATTTCTTCAACAATTAAGCTAGCTAGCCTTTGATCAAACATATATACGTTTCGATCTTCCTCGATCGATTAGCTGAAAGCTAAGTATTCCAGCTCGATCTAGCAAAATGGGATTCCTGTTCATGTACTGGAGGAATGCTGATCTCTGCAATGCTGCGAAGGCGGTGTTCCTCGCTTTCTTGATCTTTACCACCACCAGTACTCTTGTGATCACTACTCATGCAAGGCCTTTGGATGACATGATGATGAAGTACTCATCATCAGTACTACTTGGTGCAAAAAAAGTGTCATTAATTCCACAAGATCTAGGCCGAGAGATAGCACGGCCTTCAGGCCCTAACCCTTGTACTTACATCCCCACACATGGCGATCATGGTCATTGCCACTAGCTCATGACCATATTAATGGAGCTTTATAAGTAGTTAATTGTGTTTTTGTGGAGTGATCTAGCTCCTATATGTCGCTTCGCAACGTATGTTTCCTTATGCTTAAACTCCTCCCCCCACCAAAAAATAAAATAAAGTAAACACGCATGTGTTGCTTACTGCTAGAAAAGATCAGAAGGCGAAATAATTCCCTATGTATGGATCGAAATGTTTATTTGATGTTCTCTTTATATATATAATGTGTGTTAAGCTAGAAGTAATGTTGCGTATTGCACATGCATGACATCATATTAATAGATCATAGCTTTCAACATCATGTAAATTAAGTTAATTTAAACGATCCAAGCTAGCTAACAGAGAATGGTAATTTATATGATCAGTTAGAATTGTCTAGGCCGTACGTTATATCTAACTAGTAAACAACCCTGGCCGGCCGCTGAACGCATGCAAATTAGGTACTTAGCTAAACACCGAACGATCGAGCTAGCTACTACTTATAATTGCCCAGTTTTCCAGTTTCCAACGTACGTACTGATATATATTCTGGATAAGTTATGAGCAATACCAAGTGTTCAATAACTAATAATTGCTGATCTTTCGGAAATAATTATGTTCCTGATCTTGTTCCTATAGATAAATTCAAATGTTTCTGGTCCCTTCGTCTTTCTCTTCGATCTATTACCGTTCCAAGCGCAAGATAAATCTGGCTAACAACAAGAATGTCGACGTCATTACGGAAAGTCTGAGATTGTAAGTCCAGCAAATCTTCACGTACGTACCACAAAGGACAAGAGGTATGTAGCGCAATCTCGTGAAAAAACCTGTTCTTAACTTTCGAAGTGGGGTATCTTAATTGATATGTGC
The DNA here is from genome assembly GCA_003123785.1 of Pterocarya stenoptera. Classification (NCBI taxonomy): domain Eukaryota; kingdom Viridiplantae; phylum Streptophyta; class Magnoliopsida; order Fagales; family Juglandaceae; genus Pterocarya; species Pterocarya stenoptera. Next base: position 133,168 of record QEOT01001789.1, read on the forward strand.
ATATATATATATATATATATATATATATGGACGGCGGCGGTATCTTAATATGACATATCTTAATTTCATCGGTATCTCAAAATTCAAGTTAAATCCGGTTTATCACTGAAATTAAGCTGTGTGTAGCTTGATCATTTGTATTTTTATTGTTTCTGCATGGAGGGATTTTGTTAGAAATTTCGGCACGTCGCTTGGAAGTTGAGAAAGATTCCAATAAATTAAAGAAACGTACAAAGAACAGGATCGGTGGTCAGAATCCATCATTAGATAGGGTTTTGAAAGGAAGATATGATCTTGGCCAGGGTTCCTGTATTAATAAAACAAAAAGACTAGCTCTCATGGAATTAACTTCGTGCATGGCTATAGTACTACTACTACATTGCACTATCGGGAGGGATATGGTAAAAAAATAGGAAGAAGATCAGTTGTCTCCCTAGCTTCCATTATTAAAGAGTATAAAACCCCCCAATAATCTTGGAATAAAGTTAATAATTGTGTCGACATACTGCATATATATATTGGTGGTGGCTAATCATTTCTTAATCGCATGCGGATCAAGATTCCCCTGCCTTTTCTAACTCACTACAACAAATAAGCTTTTTTCCCACGAGTGGTTTTCTGGATAATAATGAGTTTCTTTTCCTGGATAATTTATCGTACTTTCATACATAATCATGTCTTTAATCTGATCTTTCGTATCAGAATATATATTTTAAGGAATAAAATTGCTTTTCTTAACCATTGTCTCCGAAAACCGACAATTATAAATGCAAGTTGGTGTAAAAGACAATTAATGCTTTAAAAAAAAAAAAAAAAAGGAGCCAGGTGGGGGAGGAACTAAAATTTTATGAGTTTATACACGATTATTAAAAGGTATTTGCGAAAATTAAGTGATTCTATATATAAGCTGCATGGGTGGCCACATATTTTCTGTTTATATATATTGATATAAAAAGTAAGATGCCTTTTCCATGCATTAGAGCGCCTCTCTGATCCTATTCAGTGCTTTTCAACTCTTCTTTTAATCTATAATAATAGGATACACATATGTATATATGTTTTGCAAGGGCCAGCTAGCAAGAAATTAATTAGCTGGTTTAAAGTATATCACTAGCTTAATTGGTATCTTTTTAGGATTTTTTTTTCCTTGTAAACGTAATTATAGATCAAGAAGGGGTCTCATGCATGTTTGTTTAATATAAATTTTGAGAATATTAACAAATTTTTAAGATTTTTTAATATATTATTTATTGAATTTTGTAAAATTAAACCCATAAAACTGAAAAGTTGTTTGAATATATATTTTTTTAATTATTATTTTTTTTTATAATAAAAGTTGTTTTGGTTTTCGTGTGTTTTTAATCTTCATTGAAATTTAGGGAAATGAATAAATTAAAGGTTCAAGGCAAATTTTTTTCGAAAATTGAAAGATGAATTGAAGTTAAAAAAAAAAAAAAAGAATATATAAATGACTTAACCAGATATGACCATATATATATATATATAATGATTCAGAAAGGTGGCAATTATGCGAGCTAATTTCTTTTTGATCATGTTAATATATAATAAGGTAAGACATAATTATTAGTACACTAGTTATACCTCTAGCTTAAAAAACTACGTACTTTTTTATTTTTATTTTTTGGGAGACGGAGTTTTACACCAGATCTAGAATTTTGAGGAAAGGATGCCGCTAGCTACTTGAATCGATAAAACCAATCCATAAAGTAGATCGATGATCATTACTGTATTTATAATTTTTTAAATTTTAAATTTTTTATTTTTAAAAATATATGCACACATAATTAACTAATAATCAATTCATTAACTATTAAGAAATAAATAAAACATCAATCAACTTCATCGGTCTATTCAGCATTTTGAGGAATGATGTGTAGTTGCACTTGACTTGATGAGTACAATATAAAGCATTCACATGACCTCTTTAGTACGAGTCTCAACTCTCAAGTTGTAGTACTAGTACTATTGCTCGCCGATCGAGTAATGAAAGGCAGCATTGCTACCCGCATGTGTGTGCACCGAGCACGATCCATGGTAGTTATGCATGCGGGAAATTATATTAATTTTCTTTGTTAATTGCTTTTGGCTATGTATCCACTAATGTTTATTGTTAGTGCCTCAATTTGCACAACAGATTGAAAAGGAGAAAAGAGTCATCTACAACCCACGAGATGATTCGGGTTTTGATATGGTGCTATTTGCGTTCATCCATAAAGTAAATAATAAATAAACGAATAAAAGTAAATAAAGAGAGACACATAGATCTACATAATTCGGCATAATACTGATGCTAAGGGTTGTTTGGGGGAGAAATCTACTATAATAGATGATTTTATAATCTCTCATGACTTCACATATCTCACAATACAATAGAAGAATTTAGGAAATATCTTTTGGAGTTGTAGTGGCGTTTGGCATAGGGAGCTTCTATGGAGAGTGTATGGAGAGTTCATTTGTTTTGTGGGGGATCCCATCATATATATAGAGGTCCAACTTGCCTTGTGATGTTTTTTCCTGTTAGAAGTCTGAGTCATTTTCCTTTTAGGTGTCTAAATCACTTTCCTCTTAGGAATCTGAGTCAGCTTGTCCTATCACTTCATGGCTTTATCTCTTAGCTTGATCTTCGATCTTATCTCGATGCTAAATTATAAGCTGTTGATTCGACCTCTACAGATGCTCGCGATTCTTAAGGATGATTTGTTGTATAAGAAAACCTTGAAAATCTTCGAGTCAATAATTTGTAGAATAAATTTAGAAAATTGATCATTGGTTTCTTGTTTCGTCCCTGTTTTGCTGTTTGGTGTCTGGTTTTCTATTTGTTTTGTACTAAGTGGTGAGGAGCTCAGTTTAGAGAAATACGCGGGAGGCATACCTGATCGCATTAAGTACGAGTGGAGCTCGATTTTGAGTTTATTTATTTGTGTAGATGTTTATTATGAGAGATTGTTTATTGTTGACGAAGAGTGCACATTTTCATGATTGGTTTTTTGTGTGTATTTTTTCAATCATTTTTACTTTTATTGGTAGTAATGGATTTTCTGCCTCCTTGGTGTAAATTGTTATTGATGTTCTCATTTTGCTGTTTGCTAGTAGTGGTGGATTTTCTTCCCCTCAGTGTAAATTTATGTTGGTGTTGTCATTTTGCTATCGTTTAAGTGGTCAGGGAGTTCATCAACCCCCTGCATCCATCTTAGGCGGTAGCTGAGCCCGTCAACTTGTTCCCTAAAGACATCCGCGTGAGGCGGTCGTAGAGCTTGGTGACTCGTTCCCGAATGTAACCCGCTTGGGGTGATTATAGAGTTTGGTGGCTCGTTCTTGAAGGTAATCCACTCGAGGTGATTGTAGCGCGAGCATAAACACTCGGTGTTTGCTGGAGAAGATGTTGTGCTTATACTGTTGTCCGTGTGAAATAGGTACAACATTTCAGAGAGTTGTTCACTTGTTAGGTGCCTAGAACCTTTCCCACCTATTGACTGCACCGCGAGTATTGACTCGACACTAGTGGCTAACATTAGAGGTCAAGCGGTCCCTAACCTTTCCCGCCTATTGATTTGCACCGCGAGTTAGACTCGACACTAGTGGTTAACTATTAAGAGAGTCACGGGGTTGCTAACTCATTGGGTGCACTGTGAGTGTATACTCGTCTTTTGGTGTCTAACTGTTGAGAGGGTCGCAGGGTCTTCTGACCTTCACGCATTTTTTGGTTCGAGTGTATACTCGACCTTTAATGGCTAACTGTAAGGGTCGTGGCGTCTTGTGACCTCCATGCCCATTGATTTGCACCGCGAGTGTGTACTCAACCTTTGGTGGCTAACTTAATGGGTGCACTGCGAGTGTGTACTCGTCCTTTTGTGACTGACTACTGAGAGAGTCGCAGGGTCTTCTGACCTCTGCACCTTTTTTGGTTGCACTGCGAGTGTGTACTAGACCTTTGGTGGCTAACTGTAGGGGTCATGGAGTCTTGTGACCTACACGTCCATTGACTTGCATAGCAAGTGTGTACTCGACTTTTGGTGACTAACTGTAAATTGTGGCAGGAGGCTGAGTTTAACCACCCTAAGAGGTTTTCATCAAAAACTAAATAGGTTAGTGTAATACAAATGATAAGTTTGAGATTTGTGAATTGGGTATGGCACGAAAAATATTGTGTATGGAAAGGGACACCCTAGGTGGTGAGCTGCTGGCGAGGGACACTTATTTTGTGGTGGGAAGCTGGCAAGAAACTGGCCTACTGTGGCGAGTAAATTATTGTGGGCAACTAAATCCAACCAGAGTGAAGGGTGGCGAGCAAAATCAAGTGGAACAAGTGTGGCGAGTAAACCATTTATGGAAGTCACTGTGGCAAAGAAGCCTATTGAGGTAAGAAAACGCATTGGCAAACCCCGCGGCAAGCAAACTCACTAGATGACTAATTTGTTCTGGGCAACGAGGTGGGACAACTCATATAGCGCAATTGTGCATTCGTGAATGGCATTACAAGTTAGTTGCACGTGGGAATTTCCCGTGGATACTCAACTAGATTGCAATGATGGGCACTTGAGGACCTCTCACAGTGTTCTTTCAGTGGAGCTGTGGATGCTCAATTGGACAGCAATGATGGGCACTTGAGGACCTCTCACGGTGTTCTTTCAGTGGAGCTAGGCAGAGGGTTGTGGCAGTTTCGCAGCAACACGTTCATGGTGGTTTCTTCCAAGCCGTGGTTGTAGAGGTGCTGGGGAGGAGATGTCGCAGTTGCACATCATCATGAATTGTTGCAACTTGCATGGCTCATTGAATAGCGATGGTGGCGAGGAATGACATCTTGGTCGACAATAAAAGAAGCCGGCTAGCTAGATGACGACTCTTGTTGACCTCCTCGACTCACGGTCGCCACGGGAGCTCATACAGAACCGTGCTTGGCGATGAGGGAACGACAAGGAACACTGTGACGCTGGGCGATGAGGGGACGAAGAGGAACTCTGTGATGACTACAGAAGGTGGGAGGTGCATCGCGTGGCTGTGGGTGGCTCCATGAGCTCACAGTTGGGCTAAGATGGCGAGCACATTGTGGTGTTGGCGTCGGACAGCTCCTACAATGAGCTTTGGTGACGGTGGCAAGCGTTAACGGTGAGAGGTGTCACCATGGTTGGGAACCACCACGCCGATGACAGAAGAAGCCGGCAGGCTGGGTGGTGGTCGAGTTATTTCCCTTGGGGTGCTCAGCAACATGCTCCCAGTGTTTGCATGGCACTATAATGGCGATAGGGGGCACTATTGTCGTTGGGAACTACTCCACCGACAATAGAAGATGCTGGTGAGCAACTTGGTGGCTGGACTTCCGGGGTGCACCGCAATGTGCTCATAGTGTTCACACAGTCCACAGTGTGAACGGTGCAATGCTACGATGAATGGCCAGCAGAAGGCATTGCCATCCCAGTATAAACATCCAGCGAGTAGCCGATCCTGACTTGCACTCAATAGAGGAAATGGGGGGCGGGCTCTCATGCCCGCCAGTGTGAGCCGCTCGGTGCACGACTACATGCCCTATCACACCCATTGTGCATGGTATGCACAGTGGGTGCCTTACGTGCATGCATCTTGCCCTCACGTGAACAGTGCACGCCACGTATCTCAAAATTTTCTTTCTATAACATGCTACCTATGCTGCTTTCCCTGCTGATGGGTGATCAATGGAGACTAGTGCTTTTGCTGTTGTCTCTACCACAGCAGCCTCTGTTGGTTTGTTTGGATGCTCCAACGCGTGCTTCAATCGGCGTATGCAAGAGAAATTTCAATGAAAAAAGACTGAAAATTGAATGGAAATTGCCGAAACCCCATGCCAACAAAATAAGAATTAGAATGAGATTTCAGATCAATTGGAAATAGACAATTAAAACTCAATTGCAGTTCCTGGAGGCGTAGGACGAACTTCTCCCTGGGAATGGAGGGAAGCGGTTTCAGAATTCCATACCGAACCGAGGTAACATGTAACACCTTGCTCCTTCCTTCCTTACTTCCTTCTTATGTAAGCAATTATGTCTGATGTGACAGCCCGCTCATCCCTTCTAGTGTCTAAGAGCCCCGTTACGCATGCCAGATCCCGATGGCATGCTTTTAAAGATACTATGTGATTTCTAAAGTTAGCTTTGTGTTTTAAAGTTATGTGTATTTTAAATGGAAGATTCTTATTATTATTTAACTAAAGAATATTTTAAATAACTCAATTATAATATCTTTGAAGAGTTCCAAAAATATTATAATTATGGAAAATTATTTAATTAAATGATTTCCATATATTTAAAATATTATGTGATCTAAATAATAGTGGAATTCTTAATTAATTTAATAGTTTTATTCTTTAAATATTTTAAGTAAGACTTCATCATTTTATAAATGATGAAGGAATATTATTTTAAATAATATTCTATCTTTATTCCTCTCAATACTTTTAATTAAATAAACGTTTACGTGTTTTTAAATCAATATTTAAGGGTCATCGTAGACCAATTTATAGACTCCCAGACGTCGGGTTTTAGTATAAAACCCCAACCCTCTCTCTTTCTCCCTCACTTTTACCTCCCCTTTCTCTCTCCTCCCTCTCGGCTTGCGATGTACGCAGCCTCACCCCCCTCTCACCCGAACTGCTCCTTAGCCCAACCCGGCGCCGCCGTGCTCCGGTGAGCCTCACGACCACCACCGCCGGCATCCTCCCCTTCCGACGAGTCCCCCCATGCCGATCTCCCTCAGCCACGCTTTCTCCTCCTCCTTCCTCGGAAGTGCAAGCCCAAATGGGCTTAGTGCTCCATCCATAGCCGTGCACCATCTTTCGGCGCCACCACTCCCACGGCAGCCTCTCCTGCCACCGACCGGCCCCCTCCAGCGGCCTCAGCCCCTCCCATGCAGCTACGTCCCTCCCATGCACGAGCACAGCAAACCCATGCACGGGTTCACTGTGCAGCCTCCTAGCGCCGCCGTGAGCGGCCATCTCGGCCACCGGACATCACCATGAGACTCCTCAGGTCTCCCCCTTCCTCCTCTCATGGACCCATGACCGGTAGCCCCCTCATCCACCTCCCGATGCTCCCCTCTCTCACGCACGGGTTAAGCCTGATCCGCCACCGTCCGCCGCTACCCACGACAAGTGACCACCCTCAGGCGACTATGAAGCTAACCCAACCACCCACGGCCCCACACTCTCTCTCACTCTCCCACGGCTTCTCTTCCCTCACAGTGCATGGCCAGCCACCGTAGACCACCATGCCGACCACCACCGAGCCTCCACGGCTCCACCAGCAACCTCTCCTAGCCTAGCCCAAGTTTAAACCACCACTTTATGTGGTGGGTAATCATTGCATGTGATGGATAGTCACTGCGCGTGACTGACCGCCATTGCATACGGCTAGAGCTGTCATATTATGTTCCTTACCATCATCATCAAGGCTACCTTAGGCCCTTCCAAGACCGTACGTTCCTTTCGACGTTATCGCTGTGACAATCAACGAGTGAAGTACGGGTTATCCTGTCGACGGTATAACTCTCTATCCCTCACTATTTATATTACATGCTAGTTGACTAGGTTGTGGACTGTGCTGCTAGTATTATAGGGTTCGCTGTGTAGTGGTGATGTAACGTGCTGTAGTGAAGTGTTGGGCGTAGTTGGAAAGTGTGTTGTGTAGTGTTGTGGACTGTGCTGTGATGTGTGGTGGTAGTGTATGTGCAGTAGTAGTGGCGTGGCCTAGTGCAGTGAATGGAGTACACGTGGACTGTACTCCATGTAGTGAGACAAGGCACCATATGACGTGTGTGCCATATTAGTGACGTGGCGTAGTGTCATGAATGGAGTATACGCAGAGTATACTCCATGTGGTGAGACGATGCACCGTATGGCATGTATGTCATAGCGGTGACGTGGCGTAGTATCGTGAATGGAGTACACGTGGAGTGTACTCCATGTTGGGAAACGATGCACAGTACGACATGTGTGCCGTATTAGTGATATGGCGGAGCGTTGTGAATGGAGTATACGCAGAGTATACTCCATGTGGTGAGACGATGCATCGTATGACATGTATGCCATAACGGTGACATGTCGTAATATCGTGAATGAAGTACACGTGGAGTGTACTCCATGTTGGGAAATGATGCACAGTACGGCATATGTGCCGTATTAGTGATATGGCGAAGCGTCGTGAATGGAGTATATGCGGAGTATACTCCATGTGGTGAGACGATGCACAGTATGGCATGTATGCCATAGCAGTGACGTGGCGTAATATCGTGAATGGAGTACACGTGGAGTGTACTCCATATTGGGAAAAGATGCACCATACGGCATGTGTGCTGTATTAGTGATGTGGCGGAGTGTTGTGAATGGAGTACATGTGGAGTGTACTCCATGTTGTGAGACGATACACTGTATGGAGTGTATGCCATAGCGGTGATGTGGCATAGTATCGTGAATGGAGTATGCGAGGAATGTACTCCATATAGTGAGACGATGCACCGTATGGCATGTATGCCATAGTCGTGACGTGGCGTAGTGCCGTGAATGGAGTACACGTGGAGTGTACTCCATGTAGTGAGACGATGCACTGTATGGAGTGTATGCCATAGCGGTGGTATGGCGTAGTACCGTGAATGGAATACGCGAGGAATGTACTCCATATAGTGAGACGATGCACCGTATGGCGTGTATGCCATAGCGATGACGTGGAGTAGTATTGTGAAGGGAGTACACGTGGAGTGTATTCCATGTGGAGAAGCGACGCACCATATGGCGTGTGCCATAGTGGTGATGTGGCGTAGTTCTGTGAAGGGAGTACATAAGGAGTGTACTCCATGAGGTGTAGCGATATACCGTGTGGCATGTCGAAAAGATAATGGGGATTGCGTAGTTGACGGGAAGAGTTTGATATATGGCGTCGGGAACTGTGGAACAGTGTCCCGAAGGGTGTGAGATATGGCCTGTAGTCCAAGGCGAAGGGTGTCTTCATGTGATTGGTTTATGGCCGGAAATAAGTGCGAAGTGGCTAGGAAGTATTAGTGCAGTGCAGCTGAAGCATGATTGGGGAACGTCAGGGAGTGACGTGGTCAATCATGGAGTTGTGCTGTGAAGTATGGCTGTAGTCCAAGGCGACGGGTGTCGCCATGTAGTTGGCCTATGGCTGGAAGTAAGTACGAAGTGGCTAGAAGAGTATCAGAGTAGCGCAGCGGAAGCATGACTGGGCAACGTCACTAAGTGATGTGGTTGATTAAGAGGTCGTGCTTGCGATGGGTGAAGAGTTAACGTAAGCGTGATGTAGAAGGAATGTGACGAGGTGTTACAATGTGACGGGAGTATGTGAGGAACCGTACTCGTGATAAGTTGGAGGTTGACGTATAGGTGACGTAGCGGAATGTCAGAAGACGTGACAAGGTCACGGTGTAACTTGCGAATGGTCTCGAGCTATATGGCGTGACGTAAGGTGTTGTGGTATATGCTGTAGTAGTGATATGGCTATAGTCTACGGCAATGAGTGTTGCCGTGTAGTCAGCTTATGGCCAGGAATATGTGCTAAGTGGCTAAGAAGTATCCGAGTAGTGCAGCGGAAGCATGATAGGGCAACGTCATGAAGTGACGTGACCAAATAGAAGTCATGCAGTGATGGGTTAAGATGTATGTGAGGTGACGTGACAGAGTCACCGTATAGCTTGAGACTAGTCTCGAGCTATGTGGCGTGACATAAGGTGTGTTCATAAACAGAGTCATCGTGCTAAGTGTTGGGATGAACTGTCATGAGACACGGCTAGCATGAAGAGTCGTGCTAGCTAGGTTATGAGAAGGTTGGTAACGGAGTATGACATTCGCCATACGAGCCTGTGACCAATGTATTAAATGATGGTCTTAGGTGATAAATGGGTAAGGTACGTGTGTGATCTAGTTAAAAGCATATGTCTGACGGATTCACCATATGTAATGGGTAATCTGTCCTAAATATGGTTACACGGTACTTAAGACTCAGAGTGGCTTGGAGCCGTGTGACGTGTATGGATGGTCATGAAAAGTAGAGTGAGCTAAGATACATAAGGGTAATGATGAGGGTACTGTCTAAAAATGGGATGCATGACTTAGTCAGTCTAAGTCTTGTGTCAGAATGTGTTAATGAGAAGAATGAGATAGAGGTCTTATCCTAGTAAGGGACACGTAAGGGCACGGTATAGAAGGAGAGGGTTCTAAGTAAAGCATAGCTCTATTTCTAGTTCAGTTGCTTATGCACTAGATAGAGAATAACGTTAAGGTTATGTGTATGCATGTAGGTTGCCATCTGACACGCGCATGAATGGACTGCATGGTATGAAAGTAGCATGGAGTCCAGGTAAGTGTTACGTTCATGCTCTTCTAGAGTTTTCTAAAGTATGTAAGAAAAGAAAGAGAAATGCTTTTCCCATAAAAGACGCTTTACGAAAAGGATACGAAAGAAGTTTTTAAAGAAAGCAAGCTAAGTATTGAAAGGTATAAGTATGTACGGCCCCTCCTCGGCAGCCCCTTTTTACGCACCCAAAAGTATTAATTGTATGCATGTGAATGGATGACTATACGTGGTATCTATTGTACGTATTTTTTTAAAGAAAAGAAAGAAAGCTTCGAGGCCGTGCCCCGAGTTTCAAACCGATGCTTTAAGTGATGCGAAGAAAGTGTTTTAAAATTGGTCCCTAAGAACCAATGTTAAAATGTCCCTACGAACTGATGTTTTAAATGATGCCACGAAGATGATGTTTAAGCCTATGCTTTTAAACGATATTTTTACATAAAAGAACTTTTAAATTAAAAGAAAAGATGATGCTCGTTTCTGCTCAAAGATAGAGCAGAAATGAAATGAAATGAAAGCCTCAGCTTTTTAGAGCTAACATGAAATGAATGAAAGAATGAATGTATGAAGATACGTAACGGTCATATGAATGAACAAAAAGGGGTACCCAATGAATGAATGGGCAGATTGCAATGCCGGGCAGTAGTATTTGGTAGTGCACCTAGTGCTGCACCCTAACGGAAAGAGATTCCAACCCATAGCCACGGGCTAATCCATTGGTCCAAAAGGCCGCTAACCCCAGCACGCGGGGCGTAACAACGTGCACCGGCCTATGAAAGTGAAAAAAAAAAGTAATGTATGAATGCATTGCATTCTTTAAGAAATGAAGACAGTGAAGGGGGAATGTTTTAAAGATGAGAAAAGCATGTTTAAAGATGAAAGCCACCGTCCATTGATGTTTGCAAAGGAAAGCATGTATGCATGTACGTATAGTATGTATGGAATGATGAATGCATGAATGAAAACCTACGTTGCTATATTTTAACTGTATGAAGTAATGTTTACTAAGTATTTGACTCATTTTAGTTTTTATGTGTGCCCCTCCCCCCACAGGAAACTAAATGGGCAGTACGCCCAGGAGGGACACAGCCAAAGGGAAAGAGCACAGAGGTCTAGGCATGAAGATTTTAAATGTATGAAAAGACCTTTTTATATTAAGATTTATATTTTTCACTCTAGACCTCTTTTATTATCAAAGCATTTTTTACTTTATAACGTAGAGTCTTACACCCTGGGAATGACTGTAAAAGGTTTTAAATCAAATGGTAATTCTCATCGTATTTTCTAAAATATTTTGCAAAAAGATCCACCTCAAGGACGGGCGTTACATAACAGGTTTGACAATAAGGGGTTGTTCGAAAAGAGGTTGGTGACAAAGAGAGGTTGATCGGTTGCTAATAGGACTAGGAAGAAGACCAGCAGCTGGCGCCTCCTCACTTTCTAGAAGACCAAAACTGAGGTCTCTCCCAAAGTTGAGATATCCACAGTTCTATCGGCATTCCTCCACACGGAAGAAGGAAGACAACTGAAGAGAATGAAAGGGTAGCGGAAGATGAAGCGATAGGAGATTCTTCATCACCTGTTATCCAAAATAATAATGAAAAATAATTATTTATGAAAAGTTGAGAGGAATCTTATCTGTTAATTTGAAGACGAGCTTAATGGCCGAGAATTCATCATTCTCCCAATTTTGGTGCAGAAGATTAGTCGATCCTACTGGTTGCGCCAATTGTTAGTGTCTCAATTTGCACAACATACCAGAAAGGAGGAAAGAGTTATCTTCGACCCACGAGATGATTTGGGCTTCGATACGGTGTTCTTCGCATTCATCCATAAAGTAAATAATAAATAAGTGAATAAAAATATATAAAGAAAGACACAAGAATTTACGTGGTTTGGCATAATGCTTACGTCCACGGATTGTTTTGGGACGAAATCTACTATAATGGATGATTTTACAATCTCTCATAGCCTCACATATCTCACAATACAATAGAAGAAGTTAGGTAAGATCCTTTGGAGTTATAGTTGAGTTTAGCCCAGGGAGCTTCTGTGGTGAGTCTATAGAGAGTTCATTTGTTTTGTAGGGGATCCCCTCATATATATAGAGGTTCAACTTATCTTGTGAAGTATTTTCCTATTAAAAGTCTGAATCTTTTTCTTTTTAGGTGTCTGAGTCACTTCTTGTTTAGAAATATGAGTCATCTTGTGATCCTATCACTTCATGATTTTATCTCTTAACTTGATCTTTGACCTTATTTCGAAGCTAAATTATAGGATATTGATTTGACCCCTACATTTATAATTAATGTACCCAATTTAATTAATAATAATTCTTTTGGGCCGTAGCTTCTTTTAGCGTCCCTGTTTTGCCTATGCAGATAGATCGATAATTTTTTATTTATTTATTTAAATCAGGTCGATCGATAATTAATTAGCTAGCTAGGTATCCATTAAATTTTGTCGAACTTCAGGCTGGGTTAGCTAGCTGCTTTTGATCATGTAAATTACTTCAAGCCCGCCTTATAAATTTCAACATCATCTACGTACGTTTTAATTTCTCCGGTAAAAATATATACTTTCTCGAATGCACGTGGAGTTTTTGTCTTGAGAAATTTATTCATTTTATCTCTCTCCTCCCTTTCTTGAGAAATTTATATTGTATTGTAATGAATTTATATTATATTTATATTGTAATGTATTTGTATTGCAATGTATTTATATTGTATTTCTATGTTAATATGTGTTGTTTATGAGCACATGGGATTTATTTTTGGTGTATATAAATTTGATGTATTTTTTTTATAAGAATTTGATGTATTTTATTATATATGAAATTGCTAAATTTAGATACATGAAATTGTATTAATATACGTAATGGATGCTATGAAATTGTATTTAGGTAGAAAATTAATAATAATAAAATAATAATATTTTATTATTATTTTGTCTCAAATATGCATAAGTCAATGTAAAAAGTTTTATTTGAACAACAAAATAGATATGTAAAAGATGTGATTTTACATATATATATATATAGACCAATACTAATGCTTTAAAGCGGCACCGTACTACCTATGCAGATCGATAGATATTTTTATTTTTTATTTATTTAAATCAGTTCGATCGATAATTAATTAGCTAGCTAGGTATGCATTAAATTTTGCCGAACTTCGGGCTGGGCTAGCTAGCTGCTTTTGACCATGTAAATTACTTCAGGCCCGCCTTATAAATTTCGACATCATCTGCGTACGTTCTACCTAATTTCTCCGGTAAAAATATATACTTTCTTGAATACACGAGGAGTTTTTGTGTTCTTTCTAGCTTCAAACCAATGCTTTGATTAATTAATTACTGTTGGGATGCAACCTAGCTAATTAGCAAATATAATTAACTTATAAACATATCATTAAGTAATTATCTACTATATATTTGTCCTAATTTATAAATAAATATTAATATTTAATTCAGTACTATACAGAGGTGGATGGATGCATGCATCCATGGTGTTTTCCTTTAATTTAATTTCTTTATGCAAAACAGGCGTAGTATATACCCACACCCGAATTACTTGCACAAATGATCAAACCGTTTAATTTACACGGAACCGATCTTCCCAATATTGCTGCGTTAAAGGCGAGCAATTCTCGCGTTCGTTTTTAATTAAAGGCCGTGGGCGGGCGGTGGTTTAATTTTTTTTGCTTCTCCCGTACGTACGTAAATATATACGTCCGAGAAGAAGTGACATTGTTGAAAATTAAGATGCTTACAAATTAATTAGGAACTGCTGATGAGAAGGTTCAAGGAAGGCCGGGAATTATCATAATAATTGGCTACAAGTCTGCCCAGAAGTCATAATCTTTCGAAGCAAACATAGCATGCACTAAATACTATCTAGATTAAACTAATTAATCGAAACCAAATAGCCTAATCGAAATTTATTATGAGACGAGATATTTACGGAAAACAAACGAGGTTCCGGTATTCACTATTATTAATCAGACAGTATATCAACGCGCAGAACAATGAGACTTTCCCCAGAACATTAATGTTTCCATCAGACTCTTTGCACGAAACAGTAGCGTCATCTTTGTTTCCATCAGGCGGAACAAAAACATATAAATATGATTGCGTGGTGCTTCATACTCTACGACTGTATATAGTATTACTTAATTGGTAACATTTTAATATATATGGTGCTAGCATGTATATATATATATTTATATACATATACATATTAATTTCTCGGAAATGAATAGACCTCCCCGTCGGCCGATGCACGCACCTACGTAAATTATATAAGGTAGTGGCACAAACGCGTTTGTACATTTTGAAATTCTTCTTTCTTTGAGATTGGTGATTAAATTATATTATATATATGCATTCATTTTATTTTATTTTTGTTTTGCCTCCGATCGAATTTCTCAAGTACCATTTGTTTCTGATATATAAGCACAATTAATCTATAATCAATATTAGTATATATTTCAATGATGAAACAACATCAAGAACATAAAATCGAAATATTAATTAACATATATATATAAATGCATCAGCTTAATTTAATTATACAACACAAGAGAACGAGATCATGCGCTTTGTAATTTCCTATATATACACAATGAAAAAACAAATATTGATATATGGTCGCCATATATGCAGCTAATGAAGCATCCATGCATTGATTATTATACTAGCTAACTAGTGATGGCCGGTGCAGGGCGGTGCAGAAATTGGGATGTATGTACAGCCATTAGGCCCCGAAGGTGGCACCGGAGTACGATCCGGAAACGAGACGGCCTTCTCCACACCGTATTTTGGATTTGTGCCACCACCCATCGGCCTGATGGCCTGACCAAGATCAGGCATGACTATGAAAATCAAGAACAAAACCATCACCACTTCTGCAGTAGTAATGTTATTGTTGATACTGCCCGAAAGGTGGTTTCTCCTCAAGAAGGACATTGTTTCTAACAAGAAATTAAGGAAGGATGTGATATGTGATAATAATCGTAAGAGATCGATCGAGCAACAGCTGCTTGGACGTTGGAGTTAGAATTTGATGAACATGATGTCTCTGATCTCACACATTATATATAGGTGATGATGATCATTAGAATGGGAAAATTTCGCATCATTTTCCGGGAAAGAAGAGTTGCCAAATTAAGGTTTGCTAACTTGCTATATTATAGTCATGAATATTGTACTACGTCTCTTACGTGCTGATCCGCCTGCTAATTCTTCTGTTGAGAAACTTTCTGGAAATTAAAGCTTCGTATAACCGCGTACGGCGTACTGATCTTGATCATCTGCTAATTATATGCCTGTGTATTTGCGCGCGCCCGCCGTGGGAAAGTCATGAATACCGCGTCCAAGCCGATTAATACTAGGGTATCGCATGATAATATTCCGCTTCAATCACAGCATGACTTGGAGCTTAATATTTAGCGAAGCAAAAGATAGAGAACAGCTAGCTAGAAAATTAAAAGCATCTAAATAACTAAAAAGTAGTACTTAATTTAATTGACTAGCTAGCAGCTAGCTCGCTAGATCTCAATTGTAATATTCAGGCATATATCTGCATGTAATGTGACCTTGATATATCTTTTTATATATAGTGCGATAAAAGTGTGGTACATTTAATTTTCTTTAATTATTTAATAATCTATCATGCTTTGTGTGATAAAGGCCTCTAGCTTTAACATCTCGAGGGTATGTTATTTAATATCTTCTATTTATAAACAGTTCGCTACCATTCAGGATATGTTATTTAATAGTTATTATTCACAAATAATAACTTCAGGCTGGGCTAGCTTGCTGCTTTTGACCATGTAAATTACTTCAGGCCCGCCTTATAAATTTTGACATCATCTGCGTACGTTCTAGCTAATTTCTCCGGTAAAAATATATACTTTCTAGAATACACGCGGAGTTTTTGTCTGTTTCTAGCTTCAGAACCAATGCTTTGATTAATTAATTACTGGTGGGATGCAACCTAGCTAGCTAATTAATTAGTAAATATAATTAACTTATAAAACATATCATTAATTAATTATCTAGTGTATATTTGTCCTAATTAAATAAATATTAATTAATTCAGTACTATACAGAGGTGGGTGGATGCGTGCATGGTGTTTTCCTTTAATTTAATTTTTTTATGCAAAACAGGCGTACGTAGTATATACCCACACCCGAATTACTTGCGCACAAATGATCAAACCGTTTAATTTACACGGAACTCTTCCCGATATTGCTGCTTTAAAGGTGAGCGATTCTCGCGTAATTCGTTTTTAAAAAAAAAATTAAGCGACATGAAAATTGATCAACATATAATATAATCCACTTATTAAATAATTAAGTGATCGTTGTTTCCCGGAAAATGATGCGAAATTTTCCCTGAATTTCTAACTCCTTATATATAGATGCAGTACTGGTCAGATCAGAGACATCAAGTTCATCAAATTCTAACTCCAACGTCCAAGCAGCTGTTGCTCGATCGATCTCTTACGATTATTATCACATATCACATCCTTCCTTAATTTCTTTATAGAAACAATGTCCTTCTCGAGGAGAAACCACCTTTCGGGCAGTATTAATAGTAATATTATTACTACTGTAAAAGTGGTGATGGTTTTGTTCTTGATTTTCATGGTCATGCCTGATCTTGGTCAGGCCATCAGGTCGATGGGTGGTGGCACGAATCCAAAATACGGTGTGGAGAAGGCCGCCTTTTTTCTGGATCGTACTCCGGTGTCACCTTCGGGGCCTAATGGCTGTACATACATCCCAAGTCCTGGACCGCCCTGCCACGGCCATCCTTAGTTAGCTGGTATAATAATCAATGCAGATCTGCCTGATTCATTTGTTTTTCATTCATGTGTTGATTATGTATGTATATAGCTAGGGAATTACAAAACGCATTATCTCGTTCTATTTGATTTCTAGTACTGCATGTCTCGTACTGTTGTATATAGTACTACTTTAAACTTTCTGATGGCTTGATTATTGTAAACTTGTTAATTTATCAGATATATATAATACGGGTGTGTTGTATAATTAAATTAAGCTGTTGTTTATATATATATATATATACATATGTTAATTAATATTTCGATTTTATGTTCTTGATGTTGTTTCATCCTTGAAATATATACTAATATTGATCATAGATTAATTGTGCTTATATATCAGAAACAAATGGTACTTGAGAAATTCGATCGGAGGCAAAACAAAAATAAAATAAAAGAAAATGAATGCATATATATAATATAATTAAATCACCAAATTAAAAGAAAGAAGATTTTCAAAATGTACAACGCGTTTGTGCCACTACCTTATATAGCTGCATCGGCCGCCGGGTAGGACTAATATTCACTTCCGAGAAATTAATGTGTATAAATATATATATATATATATATATATATATATGGCCACCAGATATGTTAAAATGTTACCTATTAAGTAAGAAAAATTTTATTTGTAATCTTCACTTGGAGATTGTATATGCAAGTATTTTATTGAATGAGAAAAAATATTATTTTAAGAGGAATATTTTTATAATTTTAAAAAATTTTAAGATAAAATTATCTAGACTCGCATTGTACTCCCAAAACGGAAGCTATACGTAGCATTGCTCTTTTAAAAAAGATATTATTATAATTTTAAAATTTTTTTAAACATAATTACATAGATTTAGAGTAGTCTCTATTTAAAAATTATATATAAACTAACTCATTAAATAATATTACATATGGGGCGCGCAAAATCTTGAAAAGAAACCGTCAAAAAAACAAAAGTCATGGAAAGACACATTTCGTAAACAACCAACCCCCGCTTCGCCGCGTGAGAGAAAGACACAAGGTAAAAAATGTGCAAGGGTCCAGCACGTTTCCACGGCGAGAGTGGAGGGTCCAATACGTTTCCCTGCTCCTCCTGCTCTCCCCAACCTCCAGCGCTTCCACAAACCGCACTGTCGGCCATCACATGTCATCTTCTCCGGATTTAGCCTAAAATTTTCCCGAATCTTCCCCCTCATTCCATCTTCTCCTTCTCTCTCCCCGATGTTCTCTCATCTCGAAGCTCTCCCCCACTTTCTGATATCACTCTCTCTCTATCTACCTCCCTCAAACCCACTCTCACTTTTCGAATCTGAAGCTCTCATTTCTTTCTGTCTCTGTAAATTTTTCGCAACAATGACCCTCTCTCTTTGGGTTTTTTTCACGGTTTCTCACAGTTGGTCACACTCGCTGTTCACGGCTGTCTATATTCTTTCTTCCATCGTGGATCTGTAGGTAAATGAACACATGTTGTTCATTTCCTACAGATCTGAGTTGATGTACATTTTTTTTTAACTCGTTTTATTTCTGTTGTTTTTTTTCCCCCCTATGGATCTGAACATGAGATCTTCATATATTTGAAGAGATCGTGTTCAGATCTCAGTGTTCTTAGTTTTTTTCTTTTCGGTTGATCTTTAGTTTTTGTTTTTCTTTCTCTATCGGGTTGATCTTTAATTCTGTTGTGCTTTCCTATCGGGTTTGTTCTTTTCATAGAAGGGGATGTTCTTGTTTTTTTCCCCCTTTAGGCGAATGCAGAAACCGTATTCATTCCTTACAGATCTGAGTAGATCTGAATGCATTTTTTTTTTTAACTTTTATTGTTGTTATTGGTCGTACACGTACAACGCATGCTTCCCACTTTTGGCCTCAAGTTCTTTGTATGGTCGTAAAGAAGTTTCCAGTCTGACTTTTGAAGTTTTGAGCCATTAAAATTGCAACAACTAGCCAAAGTCTTTCCAAGTTTTCAACTCGTCAAGATTTTCCGCTCACCTACTTTGTAAGTGTTGGTGGAGACTTGGAACCTCTTGGCTCTTTGGTTTTTTGACACTTTCTGATCTGGTGGTCACAAGGTCTTCCCTACTTTTTAGCATGTTTCGAGTCACCGACTAATCAAGCAACCTCTCACCTTGCACAAAGCATTAAAACTATATTTGTCCAACTTTGTTCTTAATGACATGAATTACCTGCATTTATAGCTAGCTTAATTAATAATGTGTCCCTTTTTTTTTTTTGGTTCATAATGAATGGAACTGAACAGATATTAGGGCTTGACATATGCAAGGACACCATTGTTGGAGATGAAATGCAACGAGGGATATCGGGTGGACAGAAAAAACGAGTAACCACAGGTTAATTAATTAGATATATATAAATGTATACTCCATTTGTCATAATGTAAACTAAATATGTATATATATAATTTAAATTTAAATCCATCAATTTTACTAACTCGTTTTTTGTAACATATTTATTATTCATTTTAATTTAAATATTTTAGATTAATGCAATAAAAGTATTAAAATATAAATAAAGTAATTTAATTTTTACTAATTTAGCTTTTTAGATAAGTTGTAAATTGTCACCACCTACCAGTGGTGGAACTAGCAATTTTTTCTTAGGAGGGGCTAACTTTTTTATTGCACGAGATGTTTAAGTAAAATGAAAAAATATTACAAAATCATAAAGCATATATAAAAAAAAAAATTAGATCTCGATAATTTGCCAAATAACGTAGAAATAAATTTTTAAAATACAACTTAATGCCTATTTCAGATTTTTCACAACAATATTTCATAGAATAATATTCATCCATTATTATTTTTGTAAATATGAAATATTTAGAAATTATTTTCTTCGTATAGACTATCAAGTAGCCTTTTAGAATGTCATCTTTCATTATAATATTTAAGCTACTTTATCAAATTTCATGTAAAATCTATCTATTTTTGTGTCACATTAAGTATAGTATACTACAATTGAGACATTAAATAAAATTTTCCTTGCTCGATGAAGTTTAAAGGATAAATCATCTCCATTATTTTTCATATAAATCATCAATCTTAAATGATTTTTTTAGTATTTTCACTTTGAATTCTATATTAGGAAACTTAATATTTTATAATAAAAAACTTTGGGGTCAATGTTAATAGTTTATTAATTCTCCTAATCTTAGTTTTAATTTAATTTTAGTGTGGCCACATCCTTGAAAATAGATAATATATAGAAATTATACAAAATCTAAGGATTATAGAAAAAAAAAATTAGAGAGAAGCATTTCTATGTATATGGAAATTTTACAAAATTTTAGAAAGCAGATGAGAATAAGGAAATTACAAATTTTTTTTGAGAGACCAATTTCTATATACATGGAATTATGAATAAAATTTAGTGGCTATTTTGAATTTTGAAAAAATTTTGGGGAGGCCATGGCCCCCTCAAGGCATATGTAGATTCGCTACTGCCACCTACCTTCTCAAAAAGCATCGATGTGACATTTTTGCTTTTTAGGAGCGAGTAGTACTACTTATCATCATCTAATACCATACATTTTATATATTTTAAAATTATTTTTTATTTTATTCTTATTAAACTAATTGATTTATTTTATTTATCATCCATACACCATGTACTTGTTATAGGAAAAATAAAAAAAATTAAAATATATATGATATTCTTTTTTAAATGGGTGATCCGTAATCCTAATTTTGGTTGTAATTACGTCACAAAATTGTAAATACAGGAGAGATGATTGTTGGACCCACAAAGACACTGTTCATGGATGAGATATCAACGGGTCTTGATAGCTCCACGACATACCAAATTGTGAAATGTTTGCAACAGATCGTCCATCTAACGGAGGCCACCATTTTAATGTCCTTACTCCTGCTGGCTCCGGAGACGTTCGACCTCTTCGACGACATCATTCTCTTATCGGAGGGCCAGATTGTGTACCAGGGCCCACGAGAGCACATGCTCCACTTCTTTGGAAGCTGTGGCTTTAGGCGCCCTGAGAGAAAGGGCACCGCCGATTTCTTGCAAGAGGTGAATATCTCCTAATGTTATAATTATTGGTCCGGCCCATCCAGTGTAATTGGACTACCATTAACCCAATTATCTTTTTTAGTACAACTATAAATAAATTATACAAAAATAATCATACAAACTGTGACAAATCTCTTAATTTATAATAAAAATAACTTTACAATTTAACAAATCATATCAACTCACGTCAGTTTGTATAATTACTTTTATGTAATTCTTTTATCAATAAAATATTTCTATTTTTCTTTAAAAGTTATGAAATGACGAGGTAGGTTGTGTCATAGGGCATAAATATTATGGCATAATATGAACAAAATTAAACTTAGTCGTGTCTATACCAATATGGTGCCATGTATACTGCATTCAGGTTACGCCGAGGAAGGACCAAGAGCAGTACTGGGCTGATAGAACAAGAGCATACCGATACATATCGGTTTCCGAATTCGCAAGCCAGTTCAAGAAGTTCCATGTGGGCATGCAGCTTGAAAACGATTTATCAGTGCCTTACGACAAGACCCATAGCCATAGAGCAGCGCTAGTCTTCAATAAATATTCAGTCCCAAAAATGGAACTCCTGAAGGAATGCTTCGACAAAGAATGGCTGTTGATGAAGAGGAACTCCTTTTTCTTTGTGTTCAAGACTATCCAAATTATCATCGTGGCAGTCATAGCATCCACTATATTTTAAAGGACTCGAATACACACTAGGAATGAAGAAGATGGGGCGCTATATGTTGGTGCACTTCTGTTTTCCATGATCATTAACATGTTCAATGGTTTTGCTGAGCTCGCACTGATCATTGCTAAGCTTCCTGTGTTTTACAAGCATAGAGACTTGCTCTTCCACCCTGCTTGGACTTACACGCTGCCAACTGTGTTGCTGGGAATTCCTATATCTGTTCTTGAGTCTATTGTTTGGATAGTCGTGACATACTACACCATTGGATTTGCACCCGAAGCAAGCAGCTGGTAATTTTAATAAATTCAATATTTCATCATCTCGTTCTGGATTAATTAGTTTGCAATCTATAGATGATTGTAATTGTACAATTGTTTCCTTCTCATTTCCATGATGTGAGCCTAAAGCTGAATTGATTAGCAAGTTTTTGACAAGTGAGTGTTTTTGCTTTTCGGTCTCTTGTCTTTGTGTTTTGCGTTTCCTCTCAGTGAACGTTTTTTTTTTTCCACTTATGGGGTTTTTAATCTTTTTCGAGTAGAGAAGGCAGACGTTAGAAATGTAAAAAGACCAAAAAAGTAGTTGGCAAAAGAAGAGAAAAAAGCAATAGAACGGTAGCGTGAAATACAAGAAGGGGCAAAATTGGAAAAGAAAATATTAGACAAAAACACTCTTCATACAAGTTTATATATATAGTAGATATGTGAGTATGTATGTGTCATGTAAAGTCGATCGTGAAAGCGGCCACCATTTATATATGTTTTTGTTTCGCATTTGTTTTTAAATATTTTTTAAAGAAATTCTGAATTTTAGTTTAAAGTCTAAACATCTCGTGAGTCTCAAAAAAGTTCTAAAAGAAAAAAAAAAAAAAAAAAAAAAACTTTTCATCTAATTAGCTGTGCAGAGACATTCATGAAAACAATTAAAAACAAAAATTTAAACGATTTTCACCCAAGATCTATAAAAAACAACCTCACAAAACTTTATCAAAATAAGTTTTTTAAATTTGCTAATTAATTATATATCTACTTTTGCAAATCCATGGAATATATGCAAAATATATCTCAAGAATTTTCTATGCAAACGCCTTAATTAATCTGCAATCAAGCTTAACAGTATGTAATTAGAAGAGGCAACACCATTAAACATGCCTTAATCTCTATGCAGTCCCAACATTTGTCGTAGAAAAAAAGAACAAATATAAGCATCGGGAAACAGAGGTCCCGTTTTGCTTATTCTTAATTATGACAAAAGAAAAAAGTTTCGTTCATGCGAAGAAGATATATCTAACGTATCATATATATATATATATATATATATTTAGCAACATCAATTTGTCAACTTTATTTTGTGAATGCTTTTTGTGAACTTGGCACTCCACTATGCAAACTAATAGCTATTGATCCGTAGATCTACCGAATGAAAAACATAAAATGCATTTATAGTAATTCTTCTTAAAATAGATATTATAACATACCATCTCATTTTATAAACTTATTAATTTTGTGTAATTGTTTTTTTTTTTTTTATCTATAACACTTCTAAAAAAACAAATTCTTTAAAAATTCTCGAAATTTTCTTTGATTGGCTCAGGAAAAAGGCCCATGTGCATTCATTAAGTTTTGCGATATTCATTATTCATCACTTGAAAGTGAATTATAACTCCATATATCGTACCAAAATGTCTTGGCACAATTGGCATGCTTCATGTATAGGAATGGATCGCATATTAGGAAGAAGTGTCATTCATTATTCTCTTATTTATCATTCTCGCATATCTTTTAATGTGATATTACTTGAATAAATAAATAAAACTATTTATCATTTAGAGTAATACTAAGTACAAACTTCAAATCGACAAGTTCTATACAAACCATATATTTGTAAAAAACATAAATCCCACTAATAACGAATAGTTTTTTTTTATATTTGTTTTTAACTAGAGTTACTTTTTTATAAGAACTTAAAGTTTATTTATTTAAAACTTATACAAATCATTTCTCTTTTTCCATATGTAGTATCCCATAAAGAAAATGTTAACTAAACGATTGTCGTTTCATTTTCCTCCCTTGTAAAATGTAAACTGCAGACCAACTATCGTTTCCTCTGTCAACATCTAATGGTGTCATATTGTCATTTCCTCCAAAACCCTAAAAAATAGATTAAAATCCAAAATTAAATAAGTATAATAATTCATGAGAACTGGAGAAAAAAGAAACCCTGAAGAGACATGTGGGAGTAAATTGCAGAAAGATTCAGAAAGAACCAGCTTTCAGATCTGACTCATCTGAGGTTGAAACCAATCTCCTTGTCTGGTGTGTTTGTAGTAGTCAAGTGAGATTGGTGGATCTTGAAGCTCAATCTTAATTTTCAGGTAAAGTTTATTACTTCAAGTCCGAAACTTCTCGACTCTTGCTTTGAAATGAATTGAACTATTTTCTGGTTTGGGATCTTTTCAAAGTTCTACTAATTGGGTAGGCCTAGATTCTTTAAAATCTTCTGGTTTCAGTGTCGTGATTCAAACTGAGAAATGAGCTTCACTTGGAACTTATTTGATTTTTTGGAAATGTAGTTTGAAAGACCTCCTAAATGGGTGGAGATAAGTTTCTAAAATCTGCTAAATTTCAGGGCAGATTCAATATCACCGGTTAACAGATGCAGTTTCAATATCACCGGTTAACATAAGTGTTTATGGAGTTTTACCTATATTTGTATTTTTGAGGCCTTCTTGTGTTTAATTGGGTGCACTTGAATTCTCTAATGTTTTTTAGTTTGAGAATCTTGGTGAGGGTTTTCGTAGGATAATTGTGGTAGGCGAAAGATGGGTGAGAAATTTTGGGTGAACGAAGAAGACAGGGCCATGGTGGAGTCAGTGGTGGGTACAGAAGTGTGTGAGTTCTTGGTTTCATCTGCTTCTGAAAACACGTTATCAGATTTAGTTCTGATGTCTGGCGACTTAGGTGTCCAAAAGGGCTTGTGCTAGTTGTTGAAGGGTCCAATTGGAATTACGCAGTTTTGTGGCTGGTTGTGAGCTTGAGATATTATGGTTCTGCCTTGATATAGGGTAATGGATACTGCCGAGACCTTAGATATGGGGGAGCTGGAGACCTGAATAGATGTGGGGATGGCAGTTTGAAAGGAGTTGAGAGGAAAGAAAGGGTGGAGAAGCTGGTGCTCCAGAAGCTTCAAACTTCATTTGGTGGGTCGGATGAGGATAATTTTACAGCAAGTCTAGATGGAGTGTTAGCTGTTGATATGTTTTACCTCACCTCAATGTATTTTACTTTTCAGTTTGATTCATCTAATTGTGAAATCGGGGAATTGTATGCACTTGGTAAATCAATTTGGGCTTTAGATATGCCTAGTTGTTTACATCATTATCAACAGAGGTCATTTCTAGCGGGTTAGCTGGGTTCCAAACTGTAGTGTTTGTGCCTATTAAATCTAGAGTTGTTGAGCTTGGTTCGATCAAATTAGTTCCAGAAGAACAGAATATTGTGGACATGGTTAAAACTACATTTGGGGAATCTAATTCTGTATGGTCAAAGATATTTCCAAAGATTTTTGGACATGAACTTAGTCTGGGTGGTACAAAATCACACTCACTCAATATTAATTTTTCTCCTAAGGTTGAAGACGACGCTGGATTTCAGAAACTTTCAAAGTACAAGCAATAGGTACCATTCATGTTTATGGAAATTCTTCTAATGGATGTCAAGGTGATGATAATGAGAAAAAAAGGTTTCCACAGTTGAACCAGATGGCTGTTGGGGCTTTTAATACCCAAACGAGAGTTTCTAGTTTGGAGATGTCTAGGGATGAATCATCATCTTAGCCTGATGAGCGGAAACCCATGAAGAAAGGGAGAAAGCCTACCAATGGGAGAGAAGAACCATTGAATCATGTGAAAGCAGAGAGGCAGAAGCGCGAGAAGCTTAATAAGAGATTCTATGCATTAATAGCTGTTGTCCCAAATATATCTCATATGGACAAGGCATCTTTGCTTGGTGATGCTATTACATATATCACTGATCGCTAGATGAGGATCAAGGTTTTGGAAACTAAAAAGGAGTTGGAAAAAAAAGAAGCATAAAAAACACCTAGCACCAGAGTTTGATTTTCAAGACAGACAAGATGATTTGGTTGTGAGGATAAGCTGCCCATTGGATGCTCACCCGATTTCTGGAGTTATCAAAGCGTTTAGGGAACAACAAATTGTAGCTGAAGAGACAAATGTTTCAGTATACAATGACAAGGTTATTCATATGTTCTCCATTCGAACTCAAGGTGGTTATGCAGAACAGTTGAAGGGGGAGCTGATGGCCGCCCTTTCCAAGTGATCTAACCAGTAAGTTTGTGCTCAGGTGACTCAATGCATCTCCTTGCAGAAAAATAGAATCTAATGTTGACAAAGTCATGGTTCGTAATCTGACTTCAGAGCCAGCTGAATGACCTTGTTCTGTAAATCCATGGAGAGAGTTATTCATCTTGTAATCTGTCTTTTAAATTGCATTAAGGCCATGAATCGGATAGGTTGTGGATGTAGGTAGCAGTTTGCTTTAAAATAGTAATTTTAAACTGACTATTATAGCTCAACTAAAGATAGCAACTATAACAAAATTTGGGCTATAAAAGAGATGCATGATCAGCCCAAATTAAGCATGCTCTTGTAGAAGTTTTGTTACTTGTCCAAACCATTTATTTATCTTCTTCTTCTACTTTCCATGATTTCAGGTCTATTTCTCAGCAGCTGAACAAGTATTTTAATTCCTGTTGTATTATTAATCAAGAATACGATTATCAATGTTCATCTCTTAAAGCGTAGTTTTTCACTTTTTCTGCTTTGAAAATGGCTTGCATAGTTGATGGGTATACTTTCTTGTTTTCAATCAAAACTAACAATTTTGATATTCACTCTCTCAACCTAAATTACCAAAAACTTTGTACTCTAATCCTCATAAAAATTTCTACATATAATATATTCTAGATAAGAAAAATCTAAAATTAAATATAATTCGAAAAAATTAAAAATTAAAAAATAAAATGGGAATTTGTTTTTGAAAAAATATTAACACATTTCAAAATATTAAAAAATGAAAATTGAATTATAATAAAAAGTAACTTTATTCCAGAAAACATTTTAATTTTTTTAAATATCTTTTTATTTTCCCCAAGTATTTATAATAATAATAAGTGAAATATTGTTTTGAATTGGATGGGATATTGACGTTTTTGAGAATTTTTACGGGTAATTTTTGTCTTTTAACCATATATATAAATATATATAGATATAAATTTATATATATTGTTTTGATCAATATTTTTGACTAGCTAGCTAGCAAAATCATCAGGAACCAGCTGAATGTAGTAGTAAAAATAAAAACTAGTCCACGTTCCAACATTATATATGGCGGCTAATTGGCGTTCAAGGTACCGCATTTGATCTATTCCAATTCATCTGGTTCAACCTTCAAACCCATGGCTCAGTCAATCCCCGATATATATGTCAATACGTAAGCACTAGTCAAACCATTTTATCCAGTACGTAGTACTGCTGATAAATCAGCTTTGAGAAACAAGCCCTATAAGTACCTCATCTCCTCCACCTTAATCAAGCCATCCCAGCCAAAAACATTTGTTAATTTACCTGATCCCAACCTTATAAATTAGCTCAAAACTCACACACACACACACACACACACACACACACACAGAGAGAGAGAGAGAGAGAGAGAGAGAGAGAGAGAGAGAGAGAGAGAGAGAGTAAACAAAAGTAATCAAGCAATTCCTTCATAACTTTACAAAGATGGTTTGTATCATTTTATTTGCTCCTGCACAACTTGGAGCAATGAGGCCATTAATGGAAGGAGAAGAGTACTGGAGGAAGGAGGCTAGAGGCCACCTTCTGATTCAATCAGTACTTCAAAAGGGCCGTACTGTCACTCCATCTGGTCCCAATCCATGCACTCACATTCCCGGACGGGGCACGGGTGAATGCACCTAGCTACCAATTAAAGCCCGCTGGCCTGCCTTTTCTCATGACTCTGTTAATGATCATGCTGCTTCCTTCTCAAGACCAACATCAGAGGTCATAGCCGGCTGTATTATTAATATTCGACGTCTAATATTCTTTCAATTTCGGCCTTAATTAGCTTCAGAACGTAGTACTTTATGTAAATTTTTTTAATTCCTTTAATTTATTTGGCACAACGTCCATGCATGCATGCGGAGTAAGCTTGGTTGTGAAATATGTAATTGTTTATAATTATTCCTAGATTTTATGAAATTAATTTATTCATTTTTTAAAATTATTTACTTCCAATATTTTTACGCACTACTTGATCATATATATATTGATACGTACGTACGTACGTACAAATTACCTTTGGAAAACAGAGAATTAGAACTTATAACAACAAGAAGTACTTCGACGTTAATTATTAATTAATTGGCACATCATGCACGTCTTCATTCAACTTGCAATATATATTCCTTTGTGTATGTGTAAATTTCTATAACATGTAAAATGAAAACAGAGGAGTGAATGAATGAAGACTTAATTCTCATTACTTTCGTGAAAAAGAAATACTGTACAAAGGGTCTATTTATAGACTTCATTTACTCTAACAGACTTAACTAACTTAACTGCTTATTTATAGATGAAGCCCTTTGTTTGGCTTCTAGAGATTTTAACTCTAATTGCTCTTTATGATTTTCTATATTTCAACACCCCTCCTCAAGATGAGAATGTATATTTATCATTCCCATCTTACGAAGAAGATGATGAAAATTGAGAGAACCGAGAGGCTTAGTTAATATGTCTGCTATTTGGAATCTGGAAGGAATGTGGATGATCTTTATAAGACCTTCCTGCAGCTTTTCTCAAACTAAATGACAGTCCAATTGGATGTGCTTTGTCCTCTCGTAGTGTACTGGGTTTCATGCAATCTCAGAGGCAGGTTTACTGTCTGTATATAGCAGTGCAGCTTGAGTATGTTCAATGTTTAAATCAGACAGCAGGTAATTTAGCCATTGAAGTTCACATGTAGTTGATGCCAATGCTCAATACTCAGCCTCTGCAGAGGACCTACTAATTGTGGATTGTTTCTTTGATTTCCAAGAGATGAGAGAATCTCCTAAGAATATTGCAAATCCAGTGACACTTTTTCTGGTATCAATACAGCCCCCCAATCACTGTCTGAATAAGCCTTTAAATGCAATGTAGACTTAGCAGATAAGAAAATTCCTTGGCCTGGTGTTGCCTTGATGTATCTGAAAACTCTCTCGGCTGCCTTAAGATGTGAGGTGCTAGGATTAGCCATAAATTGATTCAATGCCTGTACTGCATAAGCAAGATCAGGCCTAGTAATTGTTAGATACAAAAATCGACCTACTAGTCTTCTGTAAGATGCTGGATCAGGTAAAGGATCTAATGAGTCATTTGTAGTCAGCTTCAAGGTTGATTCCATAGGGAAAGCAACTGGTTTGCAACCAGAAAAATCATTGTCTTGTAGAATGTCGAGGGCATATTTTCTTTAACATAAAGCAATGCCTTTGGCTGACCTAGCTACCTCAATTCTCAAAAAATATTTCAATTCACCCAAGTCTTTTATTGTAAAAGATTTATGCTGAAAATCCTTCACAGCAGATATAAGCTCTAAGTTGTTGGAAGCAACAATAACATCATCAACATATATCAATAGAGTAATAAAACTATTTTCAGTTTGTTTGATAAAAAGAGATGAATCTGACTTTCCTTGAGTGAAATCAAACTGAAGTAATGAAGTGGACAGTTTTGAAAACCACTGTCTTGAGGCCTGCTTTAGGCCATATAAACTCTTTTTGAGTTTGCATACTTGAGGGTCATTAGGTGTAAAGAAACCAGGTGGTAGCTGCATATATACTTCTTCATTTAAATCTCTATGTAAAAAAATATTATTTACATCAAGTTGATGTAAATGCCAATTGTTTGATGCGGCAACAGCTAGCAAGACTCTCACTGTTGTCATTTAGCAACAGGTGAAACAGTGTCAAAAAAATTAAGCCCCTTTTGTTGAGTGTAACCCTTTGCTACCAACTAGCTTTATATCTCTCCAATGTGCCATCGGCTTTAAATTTTATACGGTAAACCTATTTGCAACCTATTGCTGTTTTGTTAGGAGGCAAAATTGCAAGTTTCCAAGTTTTATTAGTTTCAAGGGCTTTAATCTCATCGGCCATGGCTTGTTGCCATTGAGGTTGTGAGATGGCTTGTTTAAAGGTTCTAGGTTCAGATATAGAGGTGACAGCATGAACAAAAGCTTTGTGATTATTGGAAAGTTTAGAATCAGATATGAAAGACAGAATTGAGTGAGGTTTACCTGAAGAAGGACAATCAGGAGGTTCATGAGCTGCTGAAGATCTTTTAGTCAAATTACCACAATAATAGTTCTGCAAATATTTAGGAGAATGCCTAATTCTTTCAGATTTTCTCAGATTTGTAGATAATGGATTTGTAATGTTAAGAGATGGTAATGAAGCAGAATTTTCTGTAGAAGGTGAAGGAGAGTTTTTGTAGAAGGTGAAGGAGAATTTTCTATAGTAGGACAGTCATATACTTGAGGAAAATTAGGGAAGACAAATGGTATATGAATCGAATTAGGAATAGATGGAAAAATGGATTCATGAAATATGACATTTCTGGATATGAAGGTTTTGAGAGTAAGTATATCAAGTACTTTGTATCCTTTGACATTTGGTGGATAACCAAGAAAGATGCATTTTGAAGCTTTAGATAAAAACTTCCCTCGATTATTTTTAAGTGTACTTGCAAAACACAAATAGCCAAATACTTTGAGATATTTGTAACTTGGTTGTTTGTGGAATAAGAGATAGTATGGTGATTGATTCTTTAAGATGGAAGAAGGAGTACGATTAATGAGATGGGTGGCTGTGAGAACACAATCTATCCAGTAAGATAAATGTAAATTGCTTTGAAATAAAAGGGCTCTAGCAACATTTAGTAAGTGTTGATGCTTTCTTTCAACCCTACCATTCTGTTGTGGGGATTCAACACATGATAATTGATGTATTATTCCATGCTCTTGATAGAAAAGATGCATGTTAAACTCCTGACCATTATCTGTTCGAAGAGTTTGAATATTAGTGTTGAATTGAGTTTGAGCATATTTGATGAAGCTAGTAAATATAGATCTTGTATCAGATTTTGCTTTCATGAGATATAGCCAAGTAAAACAAGTATGGTCATCAATGATTGTAAGAAAATAGCTATATCCAGAATAAGAAACTGTGGAAAAGGGACCCCAAATGTCGACATGAACTAAC
This sequence comes from Pterocarya stenoptera, assembly GCA_003123785.1. Classification (NCBI taxonomy): domain Eukaryota; kingdom Viridiplantae; phylum Streptophyta; class Magnoliopsida; order Fagales; family Juglandaceae; genus Pterocarya; species Pterocarya stenoptera. The sequence goes on from QEOT01001789.1 coordinate 164,394, forward strand.
TGAAAAATTTTATTTGATTGACTGTTTGATACAGGATAGGAAAGCTTCTTTTGTCTAGCTAAGGGGCATATTTCACATACATGATTTTGAGAAGCTTTTACAAAGGAATCAAGATTACTAATTATCTGTAATCTTGCAGATGGAACATGTCCTAATCTAAGATGCCATATATGAGGATTGTGGTTACATGATTGAACTAAAGCAGCAGAAGAAGAACCAATTGGATCAGGCATTTCACTCTTATTTGAAGCAGGAAAAGATAAGTGGTATAAATCAAATTTGACTTCAGCAAGCCCAATCATCCTCCATTTGCTCAAGTGCTACAAAATGCATTTGGATTGCATGAAGAACAATCCAATAGAATTATCTTTAGTCAATCTTGAAGCAGAAATCAGATTGATATTGAAAGAAAGAACAAACAATGCATTTTGTAGGGTTATGTAAGAAGAAAGTTTGACATTTCCAGAGAAAATGATAGGAACAGATTGTCCATTTGGTAAATGAACTTTCGAAGGTTTGCTAAGCATGTTTTTGGAATAAAAAAGGTGGGGAGAACATATCATATGATTTGTTGCTCCTGTGTCAAGAATCCAAGTATATGAATTCTTTGAAAAGGAAACAGTATTGCAGGAAGAAGTTATACCTGAAGTGGAGACAACATTAGCTGTGGAATCAGTATTAAGATTGGAATTGGATAGGCTATTTGCTAAGGTAAGCAGATTTTTTATTTGCTCTTGAGAAAATACCATATTGGGAATACTTGAATTTTTTTCCAATAAAGATACATTGTTTGCAATGGGTTGTGTATATGATGAATTTCCAGATTTCACATTGAGAAATCTTTTCCCTTTAGGACCTTTCCATCCAAGAGGATATCCAATGAGTTGAAAACATTTGTCTGCAAGATGGCCAAAATAGCCACAAAGAGAACAGACCAAATCTGTTTTTTCTTTCTGCTTTGTGTATCTAGCAACAGTAGATGATTGTCTTTGTGGTTGAGCAGCAACCATGGCATGAGAATCCAGGAAAATTCCAACACTGTTAGACAGAGAACTTTGACTTTCTTCTTGTATTAGCAAAGAAAATACTTTGCTCATTGATGGTAAAGGGGATTGAAGAAGTAATTGACTTCTGATGGCAAAGTATGAATCATGCAATCCAACCAAGAATTTGATCACATAATCAGACTGTTGTTGATCTGTGAGATTCTTGAGAATATTACATGTGCACCTACCAAGATTTCCACATTTACAGCTTGGAATAGGTTGATAGCTAATATATTCATCCCATAAGGCTTTAAACTCATTGAAATACTCAGTAATACTTTTAGAACCTTGAGAAATAGAACTGAGGGATTTTTCCAAAGCAAAAGCTCTCGGACCATCACTTCTAAGATATCTTGTTTTGAGTACCTCCCAAATGTCCAAAGCAGTTGTAAAATAAAGAAGGTTGCCACGAATTTCTTTGGAAATTGAGTTCATTAACCATGATAACACCAGATTGTTGGCTCTTAGCCTAGCAATTCGAAGTCTAGAATTAGTATCAATTCTAGGTTGAAGCAGAGTTCCATCAATGAAGCAGATTTTATTCTTGACAGTGAGTGCAATTGAAATCGATCGACTCCATGCAATGTAGTTCTCTCCTGTGAAGATCTCAGACACAAGAAGTGCTCCTGGATTGTCAGAAGGATGAAGATAGTACTGGCTCGTGGAATCATCACAAGGATTCCCCATATATAGAAGGATTTGCCATAGAAGGATTCCCCATAGAAGGATTTTCCATAGAAGCTCTCTCAGAAGAATTTTCAGAAGGTGTTTCAGAAGGTGTTTCAGAAGTCCTTCTGAAATAAAATCAAGAAGGAAAGATTTCAGCGGAAGACTTTTCTTTACTCTTCTGATACCATGTAAATTTCTATATTCCAACAGTTTGTAATTAATTTCTTTGCTCTGTATGATTTTCTATATTCCAACAGTATGCAAAAAAGAAAACGCGATTGCTTGCTATATAATGTAGTTTAAATGCTGTCGTTTACATAATATATACATGAATGCCGTTATTAATGCATGGACGTACGTACAAGCTGCATGCAGAATGTTTGTGATCCCCATGCAATTACCTCGGTTGGTTGTAATAATTAATTGGTTCCTAATTCACAAAATTAGCTTCTCACGATTAATATTTACATATATTTGGGTTAATGATTATAAATATGATCGAGAAATATAATTAGAAAGGTAACGATCGAATTTAATTAATCAATATAATGAACCCCCCCAAAAAAAGTTACTGTACGTGAGAAACATTCCAAAAATTAATAATTACTTATTACCATATTAATTAAGTTGAAAATATTATTGAGTATGACGTTTTGCCGCAACATTAGTTTTTTTTTTTTTTTTAATTCCTGTTTTTCTGAGATTAAAAAGGATCCAATTAAGTTATACGTCCGTGCATGGACCAAACTTATAATTTGGATTAATGCAAGTCCAATATTACGTACCATATACGAATGACGAAGTCCCTGATTTTTGTACGTACGTGATTAATTTTCACTTGGTGCGTGAATGGTCCCATCTTTTCTTAGCGATTTACACCTCGCTGCATGTTCGTCGGTATTATTCTTCACTTCTAATCTACCCCAACGGAAGCCAAAAATCACAACTAAAAGGTTATATATCTTTCCCTACGATTTTATTTGTCAGTAATTTGTGTCGCAATATGGTTAAAAATCGCTCCAAAAACAAATTTTATGGATGCTCCGAGATGGAATCACAAGTTCATGTTAAAACACCTCGACGAGAATAAAATCGATGCAAATAGACAATTATTGCAGCGATTCTATTTGTGTCAATAAATAAGTCGCCACAAAAGGCCCTTGTAGTAATAGTAAAAAAATGAGATCAAATGATAATTGCACTTGTTAGTGCACATGCATCGCACAACCATTTTGGAAAAAAAAAAATGAATATATACGGGACCTAGCTACAATAAAAAAGTTAATTTTTTAATAGCGAATCCCACTACTCTTTTTAAAGCAACTGCACGATCATTGCCCATTCCACGAATATATATAGTATTACTCGTGCATTCAAGTTTCATGAGAGGAGAAAAAAGAAAATCTATGAATTACTTTTCTTGACCTCCATTCAATTAGGTGGACTATATACTAAGATTTATATAATATATATCTATCTTTCTATATATGTATATGCACCAATTAATTAATTTGTATGACTCGAGCTTTTAATATATTTGCAGCGTATTGATCAAAGTGGATTGAATTTTGACTATTTTAGTTATGTTGAGGGTCAGAAATGGAATGGGTCTTAATTTAAGTCGTCGTTTTGGTCAAAAGCGAGCTAGCCTATATGTATATATAAAGTAATTAAACGTCGTACTTAGGTCATGCCATGACCATTAATATTTATGCTAAAATCATGAAATTTACAATATTGGAGCTAGCTAGCTAGCTAGGTATTCTAAACTATCAAATTTTGACGATTTACATTGACGAAGATCAAAAGATTATGGTTTGATTACTAAAATCAACAAAAATAAGACGTGTGGCTCCATCGACTTTATAACGTCGATCGACCGCATCCTAAGAGAAGAATTAATTTTCAATATATACACATATATTATATTTATGAATTTTTATTTATTTATTTTTAATTTTCTAATCTTTTATTTTATGTTTGTTTTATTTTCATTTGTACGTTTGTCATATACTTCAATTTGAATTACCTTTTTTGACTGTACACCTAGCTAGCTCTCTGATCTTACACGTCATACCTGAGTAAATTACAAGCTAGCAAATTTACACGAACGTCTAATTTAGCTAGTCTTAAAGTTGATGTTATACGCGCGACATGAATGGCTGCCATAACGCATTAATGATTATATATATATATATATAATTAAAGTTGTCATGTGGCATGTTTGTGATTTGGCCATGTGTACTTTTATTATGTGTTTTTTATTATTAATGTTAATTGATAGACTAGAAAATTGACAGAGGTCCCTATATATATAACTCAAACCGCGGAGTTATATATTTCGTAAAAAAAAAAAAAAAAAAAATAGCACGTACGTACATCATGGAGATAGTTCTAAGTCGATCGACCATATAATATCATAAGGAGTGAATAATCAAATTTACCATTATTAAAAATCAATTACATCGTCAAATTAGAAAAGGTTACTTGGGGGCCAAGAAAACTAATTTTGGATGGGCTATAAATATATATATATATTACATATGAATGTGAAAATCCATGCAAGAACCCTTCTAAAATGATAAAAATCCGTAGATACTGATTTTGTAATTAACCCAATATATATATATATATATATATATGCGTAGTACTCATATATATAAACTACTTCTCTTTTCCCTCTAAACACGTACAATCTCGTTCTTATCGATCCCATACTAATTAAATAGAACTTTAGTACTTAAGCATAAACCAGATAGATAGATATTATATATTTGTGACCTGACGCCATCGGCTTGATCTTGGTTTACTTTGAACGTAGAAAACTTTGGTGGAAACATATATATTGGCATTCGTTTTCGATCGGTATAAGTACGCGCGTGGAAACACTCTTACTTTGTTTGTGCAAATCCTTTTACACGACATATATATGTGCGCGCGCGCGCGCGCTTAATTTGAAAGACTTCAAAACCAGTATTGAAACTAAAGTCTGATACGGCATGACTCATGAAAGTGGGACCAGATCATGAACAGAGAAATTAAGATCTAACAGCATCGGACCCAACAATTCATGTCCCAGATGCGGAAACATGCCTTTAATTAATTTGTGTATTGGGATTTATGCAATGTGGCATGCATGCAATAGATGACACCTTTTTTGTAACACCATGCATGGTACTCATGCCATCTCTCATGTTTTAACAAAATGCATGTATCACTCTGAGTTACCGTTTTAGGGTTTTGTCCCTAACTATCATTACAATAAAAACGCTTAGTACTGACAGTTAATTATTTATTACGAGAATGATCATTTCCAAACAAAATGCCATCTCTCATGTTTTAACAAAATGCATGTATCACTCTGAGTTACCGATTTAGGGTTTTGTCCCGAACTATCGTTACAATAAAAACGCTTATTTACAGTTAATTATTTATTACAAAAACGATCATTTCCAAACAAAATGTGTCAATTCTGCAAATAGTTATTGTCATCATAAATAACCAATCACAAATATTTATTTATTTTTAATGGTGTAATATTATATCATGTTGAACGGCATCATTTTCTATTTTTTTTTATTTGCAAATTATTTAAATGATCTAATTAGCTATGAAAGGAAGAAAATCTGTACTAATGATATCATCATGTTTTGACTCGTGTTTTCTATTTGGATAGGCCTGTCATAGTTGTTTCCTAGCAAAAACAACGTTGTTTTGCTCTCATGAATTTAAGATATCCATAAAATCAATGAAAATGAGCTTGACAAATTAAGCTGCTAATTAGAATGTTCCAATCACGAGGCAGAATAGATGATAACCAGGAGTCATCTCCATTACGGACTGCCTTCAACTGGAAAATTCCCGAGCCTTGTGGTCCAGATGCAGGAAATGTACAAGACGCAGAATGCCTCTTATGAGCTACTGCAAGTGATGCACTGTACCATGAACCCTTTTCAATAGGTTCCCCAATGGCGTCTATGACTGCCTGGTTCTTATTGGCTTTCTCCAAGGCCTTGCTGCTACAACTACGATAAATAGCAAGTTCTTCAAAAGCACTCAGAGCGACACCACCTATTACAGTAAACAAAACAAAAGACACCGCCTTTCGAGCCAATGACTTCTTGTTATCTTCATAGGTGGGCTTTGCAAAGCCAGAAAGCTGCGATGTTAGGGAGCTTTTGAACAGGGAGATTAGTCTTCTCCCTAACATTTCCCACCTTTGAGGTGATAGCTCGCTCGCTCGCTCTCTCCAAACCCTTCCTCTGACCAAAGATGGTTTTTTGCAAGGTGTTCGCTTTCGCTTCATATGGATGCCGTATGCTAGGCGGGACAGCAATCCCACAGAGGCACAGCCAAACGTGGCTAAACCCGGTTCAGTGTATCGTTGTTTTCATAATAAAGTTCAGAGGGTACAAAGAGTCTACATCCAATCTTCAAAGCTTTAAGCTATCACGATGAACATGATGCGATATTGGTAAAAAAACACCATTTTTCCACCACACCTAAAGCATCTCGCACACATCCCATTTCCTATTTCAAACAACCGTTGCTCCCTTTTTTCAACACCCGAATCAAGAACAATATGAACCAAAGAGATGAAGGGAGGGAGAGGTGCAGACGAAGGGAAGGGGAGAGAGATTTTTGGAGATTTTTGTTGTCTTAAGGTCTGGTCTACGAAGGGAGGGAGAGGTGGAGACGAAGGGGTTCTGGTCTTGGGAGGGAGACGAAGGGGTATTGTTCTTGATACGAAACGAACCATTTTCCTGCAAACACAAAACGGTGCGCTTCATTTTCCACATCAACAATGATTCCCCGCAACTACATAGCCGAGTGCATTTAGCTTTTTTCTTTTGCGATATGGCAAAATCTTCTAACCAGTCACATTGCTAAGAGGCTAAAAATAGCCTTCAATGATTTTTTGCCACGTATCCCTCCCATGGGGACCTCACAACACAATCACAAAGACCCATGGAAGGGAAAAAACAATCTGGATGATCCCCTTTCGCCCAGATCCCTCACCTCTCTCTTCTCACCCATTTAAACCACCAGCAGACTGTTCCCAAGTGTTTATGAATGCAGAAAATGTGATGCTAGAGAGAGGAAGATAGAAGAAAAAGGCCAGAGTCGAGAGAGACAAAGAAGGTGACAGCAGTTTCGTGACGCAACGTGATTTTACGGTGCCAAAACCTTTGGTTTTCTATCGTTCTTTTTTTTTTTAATATTTGGAGCTCGTGCTTGATTTTTGTGAGAGGAATGAGCTTCAGAGCGATGTGTGAAATCTGTAATGTTTTTTTGGGATTTTCATTTGGCTTTCTTTTTCTGGGTTAGTTTTATTTCTAATTTGTTAAATTAGAACAAAGAGTGAAAATATATGGAGAAGCCGGTAGTGAAGATGGGATTGGGATTGTTGGGAGATTTGCAAACTAATGGGGTTTTCTTTTATTCTTCAAGTGAATGAATGTGATTCATCTAGTATCCTGGTTCAAGGAATTTTTTACGAGTGTTTATGATCTTTCTATTTTTTCTGGATTGGATTGGAAGAAAAAGAGAGAAATTTCTCTATTTGAATAGGGCATTACTTTACCTACGAACTGTAAAAGCTATGTAGGCTAGCACGGAGACGCTGGTCAGCGCTGTGAAAAGTAAGAGGCCAGAGAGAAAGTACGAATAAAAGGGATTCCGTTCTTCATCGTGGTCTTCTTCTGCTGTTGCCACTGCTCCTGTTGTTCAAAATAGTTTACAAAAGTCACGTGGAAACAGGGCTGCTTTTATTCGTGATTTTGGATTAACCCCAGGAACGGACTGACGATTCTGAAGAGGAACTCTTTTGATATTCACTCTCTCAAACTAAACTACCAAAAACTTTGTTCTGATCTAATCCCCATAAATAGTTCTACATATTATATACATATTATAGATTCTAGATAAGAAAAATCTAAAATTTAAATATAATTCGAAAAAATCAAAAATAAAAAAAATAAAATGGGAATTTGTTTTTGAAAAAATATTAATACATTTCAAAATATTAAAAAATGAAAATTGAATTATAATAAAAAATAACTTTATTCCAGAAAACATTTTAATTTTTTTAAATATCTTTTTATTTTCTCCAAGTATTTATAAGAGAAATATTGTTTTGAATTGGATGGGATATTGACTTTTTTGAGAATTTTTACGGGAAATTTTTGTCTTTTAACCATATATATAATATATATATATTATATTTATATATATTGTTTTGATCAATATTGTTGACTAGCTAGCTAGCAAAATCATCAGGAACCAGCTGAATGTAGTTGTAAAAATATAAACTAGTCCACCTAATTCCCGACATTATATATGGTGGCAGCTTGGCGTTCAAGGTACCGCATTTGATCTATTCCAACTTATAATCTGGTTCAACCTTCAAACCCATGGCTCAGTCAAACCCCGATATATATGTCAATACGTACGTAGCCACTAGTCAAACCATTTTACCCAGTAGTACTGCTGATAAATCTTTGAGAAACAAGCCCTATAAGTACCTCATCTCCTGCACCTTAATCAAGCCATCCCAAAAACATTTGTTTTCCTGATCCCAACCTAAATTAGCTCAAAAACTCGGAGAGAGAGAGGGAGAGAGAGAGAGAGAGAGAGAGAGAGAGAGAAGTAATCAAGCAATTCCTTCATAACTTTACAAATTAAGATGGTTTTCTCCCAAAGGAAAAGTGTCTTCGTCTTGGTAGTAGTAGTGATTGTTTGTATCATTTTATTTGCTCCGGCACAACTTGGAGCAATGAGGCCATTAATGGAAGGAGAAGAGTACTGGAGGAAGGAGGCTAGAGGCCACCTTCTGATTCAATCAGTACTTCAAAAGGGCCGTACTGTCACTCCAACTGGTCCCAATCCATGCAGTCACATTCCCGGACGGGGCTCGGGTGTATGCACCTAGCTACCAATTAAAGCTCACACCTAGCTGGCCTGCCTTTTCTCATGACTCTGTTAATGACGCTGCTTCCTTCTCAAATTAACCAAGATCAGAGGTCATGGTCGGCTGTATTATTAATATTCGACGTCTAATATTCTTTCAATTTCGACCTTAATTAGCTTCAATACTACGTATAAGTACTTTATGTAAATTTCTTTTCCTTTCATTTCTTTGGCACAACGTCCATGCATGCCATGCATGCGAAGTAAGCTTGGTCGTAAAATATGTAATTGTTTATAATTATTGCTAGATTTTATGAAATTAAGTTATTCGTTTTTTTAAAGTATTTACTTCCAATATTTTTACGCACTACTTGATCATATATATATTGATACGTACGTACGTACAAATTACCTTTGGAAAACTGAGAATTAGATCGAATTCTAACAAAAACAGTATTGGCCGGATAAACTAGTTCTTCGACGTTAATTATTAATTCCTTGGCACATCATGCACGTCTTCATTAAACTTGCAATATATATTCCTTTGTGCATGTATGCAAAAATGAAAACGAAGCAATTAACGTACGGTACTTTGGGTCTCCACTAGTGCTTAATTAATTAGTGCATGCATGCATTGATCCGTATAACACTAACTATGTACCAGTTAGGGGTGTAACCGGTTCGGTCCGATCCGGTTTTGGACAAAATCTTGGACCGAACCAGCCGGTATGACCGGTTTTGTATTTTTCAAAACCGATTACGCACCGGTTATCCTCCTAAACCGGTACTTCCGGTTTTACCGGTTTCCGGTCCGGTCCGGTCTGATTTTCCGGTTTTTTTAAAATATAAGTTTGACATTTTATCATTAAAAATATGTTTTAAAAAAAATTGTTTTAAAAAAATCTGTTATACTTTTATTAATCTATATTAGACTATTAATATAACTATAACTATAGTCTATATTAGACTATTAGTACAAGTTATAAATTTATATATTAGTATTGCTATATATTAGTATATATTAGTATTAGTGATAAACTATATATTAGTATAGCTATATAATACATAATCAATTACATTTTCATTTTTAAGATTAAACTTTTATTTTATAATAACATTATCTTATATATAATTATATTAATAGTATATGATCAAACAAATTATAAATGTTCATATTTAAAATTAACATTTTATGTTATATTTTATAAATTATAATATGAAATTATTTCATATATGATATATAATTATATATAAAAATTTCACATATAATTATACATTATATATAAAACTTATATATTAATATATATAAAATATTTTGTATAATTTTAATTTTGTATAAAACTTATATATAAAATATTATTTTTTATATTTTTTTATCAACCGGTTCGGTCCAAAAAATCCTAAAACCGGAACCGGACCGGTTCCAACCGGTTTATGAATTGTCCGAACCGGACCGGACCGGACCAATTCAAATGGTTGAGAATAGTCTTTTGGTCGTGATAAATTGGTCCGAAAAGGCCGTTTTTGTTGTAGTGACGTTTGTCATATACTTCAATTTGAATTACCTTTTTGACTGTATGTAACACACCTGATGGGTAGTGTTTGGATAACTAGAAAATATGAGAAAAAATGTAAAAAAAATTATCAGATTTGAGGGTGGCCTAACCTCTAAGAAAAAGAGAGAGAAGAGAAGAGCAAAACATTTTCATTAATGATTCTGGATGCCTTACAAGTCCCTCATTCTACTACATATATGACTTATCTCTTGGGCCACAGGCCACTTACTCCAACGGTAACATAAAACCACAATCACAATTATAAGTTATAACTAACAATAAATGGGCCATGGCCCGACACAACAAGACTCATGCAAATAAACTCAACTACTAAATTCTTATTACTCAACCCNTATTTAAAATTAACATTTTATGTTATATTTTATAAATTATAATATGAAATTATTTCATATATGATATATAATTATATATAAAAATTTCACATATAATTATACATTATATATAAAACTTATATATTAATATATATAAAATATTTTGTATAATTTTAATTTTGTATAAAACTTATATATAAAATATTATTTTTTATATTTTTTTATCAACCGGTTCGGTCCAAAAAATCCTAAAACCGGAACCGGACCGGTTCCAACCGGTTTATGAATTGTCCGAACCGGACCGGACCGGACCAATTCAAATGGTTGAGAATAGTCTTTTGGTCGTGATAAATTGGTCCGAAAAGGCCGTTTTTGTTGTAGTGACGTTTGTCATATACTTCAATTTGAATTACCTTTTTGACTGTATGTAACACACCTGATGGGTAGTGTTTGGATAACTAGAAAATATGAGAAAAAATGTAAAAAAAATTATCAGATTTGAGGGTGGCCTAACCTCTAAGAAAAAGAGAGAGAAGAGAAGAGCAAAACATTTTCATTAATGATTCTGGATGCCTTACAAGTCCCTCATTCTACTACATATATGACTTATCTCTTGGGCCACAGGCCACTTACTCCAACGGTAACATAAAACCACAATCACAATTATAAGTTATAACTAACAATAAATGGGCCATGGCCCGACACAACAAGACTCATGCAAATAAACTCAACTACTAAATTCTTATTACTCAACCCAAGCCTAGTATGACTTTAGTCCTTCTTATCTCTATTGCCTCTTATGAGCTACTGCAAGTGATGCACTGTACCATGGACCCTTTTCAATAGGTTCCCCAATGGCGTCTATGACTGCCTGGTTCTTATTTGGCTTTCTCCAAGGCCTTGCTGCTACAACTATGATAAATAGAAAGGTCGTCAAAAGTACTCAGAGGGACACGACCTGTTACAATAAACAAAACAAAAGACACTGCCTTTCAAGCCAATGACTTGCTGTTATCTTCATAGGTGGGTTTGCAGAGCCAGAAAGCTGCGACGTTGGGGAGCTTTTGAATAGGGAGATTAGTCTTCTCCCTAACATTTCCCACCTTTGAGGTGATAGCTCGCTCGCTCTCTCCAAACCCCAAAGAGGGTTTTTTCCAAGGTGTTTGCTTTCACTTCATATGGATACCGTATGCTAGGCGGGACAGCAATCTCACAGCATCACAGCCAACCGTGGCTAAACCCTGTTCAGTGTATCGTTGTTTTCATAATAGAGTTCAGAGGGTACAAAAGTTTGCATCCAATCTTCAAAGCTTTAAGCTATCACGATGAACAGGATGCGATATTGGTAAAAACACACCATTTTTCCACCACACCTAAAGCATCTTGCACACATCCCATTTCCTATTTCAAACAACCATTGCTCCCTCTTTTCACCACCCGAATCAAGAAAAATATGAACCAGAGAGACGAAGGGGGGGAGAGGTGGAGACGAAGGGAGGGGGAGAAAGATTTTTAGAGATTTTTGATGTCGTAGGTTTTGGTCTACGAAGGGAGGGAGAGGTGGAGACGAAGGGGTTCTGGTCTTGGGAGGGAGACGAAGGGGTATTGGTCTTGATACGAAACGAACCGTTTTGCTGCAAACACAAAACGGTGCGCTTCATTTTCCACATCAACAGTGATTCCCCCACGACTACGCAGTCGACTGCATTTAGCTTTTTTCTTTGCGATATGGCAAAATCTTCTAACCGGTCACATTGTTAAGAGGCTAAAAACAGCCTTCAATGATTTTTTGCCACGTATCCCACCCATGGGGACCTCGTAGCACACAATCACAAAGACCCATGGAAGGGAAAAAAAAATAATCTGGATGATCCCCTTCCGCCCAGATCCCTCACCTCTCTCTTCTCACCCATTTAAACCACCAACAGACCGTTCCCAAGTGTTTATGAATGTAGAAAATGTGATGCTAGAGAGAGGAAGAAAGAAGAAAAAGGCCAGGGTCGAGAGAGACAAAGATGGTGATGGCAGTTTCGTGATGCAGAGCAATTTTATGGTCCCAAAACCTTTGGTTTTCTATCATTCTTTTTTTTTTTTTTTTTAATATTTGGAGCTCGTGCTTGATTTTTGTGAGAGGAATGAGCTTCAGAGCAATGTGTGAAATTTGTAATGTTTTTTTGGGATTTTCATTTGGCTTTCTTTTTCTGGGTTAGTTTTATTTCTAATTTTTTAAATTAGAAGAAAGAGTGCTATTATATGGAGAAGTCGGTAGTGAAGATGGGTTTGGGATTGTTGGGAGATTCGCGCACTAATGGGGTTTTCTTTTATTCTCCAAGTACTGAATGAATGTGATTCATCCAGTATTCTGGTTTAGGGGTGTTCAACCCGATCTAGATCCGGATATCCGGCCATAACAGGATCCCGATCCGGATTTTAGAAATCGGGTGGAATCCGGATTTAATAAAGGTTATAACCGGATTTCATCCGGTTTTTATTTTTTTAAAAAAACTCTTTAAAACTTAAAAAAAAAAATTATAGCAGTGTTTTTTAATAAAATTCTAATTTCATGCTTAAATTTCCCATATTGTTTTTAAAATATAATTTAAACACTTTCTAAAATTAATTTATACAAAAATAAATTAAAGAACAAAATAAATAAATAATACATCACAACTATTAAATTTACATCACAACTAATTATTGTTGTTACATCACAATGAGAAACATAAATTTACAAAGAACAAAATAAATAATAATACATCACAACTAATTAAATTAATAATAATGCAGCAGCACAAAACACTATAAACTCCATATGGGCCATAATCCGGAGTCATCATCTAGTAACTCAGTCCCTCCTACATATTATAGCCCTCCTGTTTTGAAATCCCAACATAATAAAAAGGCATAAATTAGCTACAAATATGATTAAAGATAAACAAATGTAGAGACTGCAATTAAACCTGATGAGGATTCCTTATACATATGTGAAACCTTTCAAAAGTCATTCTCAACAAAACCAATGAGAATCTCTATTTTATTAGGATCCTAACCCAGGAGTTTATCTTGGGGATGGTAATCAAAGTAAAACAATTTACATAAACCAGGAGTAGAACAAAAAAAATTATGAGAAGCCATAATAAAAAATTGGATAATTAGTACTTATAAAAAAATCTTATAATTAGTAGTTATCTGAAATATACTACAATTAAGTAGTTCATAGGAATCTGCTAGATCCAAACCTCATCAAAGCTTACCTGGAAGTTAATACTATATGTAATTCCACCATGTCCAGGTATACTATCACCAATAATGAGCATCCATCTTTCTTTATCACAAATGACATAAACAAAAATGGAAGGGTGAGACTTATAGCCCCATAGTAAATGATGAGTTCTGGAAGAAAGCAAATGCATTTTAGAAACTTTATCTAATAAAGATGAAGAAAATATAAAGAAAGAGGTTGACCCTGGAAAAAATCCATAGAACTTCAACAAAAATATCCATGCTAACAATATCCCAACACTTCATGATCATGAAGCAAGAAACAATAACTATATCCCAAAATACAAGGATTAGTATAATTGACCTAAAAGTGTAAAGAAACAAGAGCAGACCAACAAGCTACATCTAGGACATGTGAATAAATTCTGTTTAAAATTTGGAGAAGGTATATGGTTTACAAATCCTACATAGCACCTCAAATAAGAAGAACATGATACAGCAGCAAAGCAAACTAAGAATAAATAAAAATTCTTAAGAATAAATATATATACATTTACATATAAATGATCTTCAATATCAACTAAATTCTTAAATTACTCAAGACAGAAATTAAGAGCATAATTCTCTCTATAATTAAGAGCATAATTCTCTTTTGTTAGATTTCATTAGAATATTCTACTAGAAGACATGATTTAAATGATATTATTTCAAAGAAGAAAATACATACAATTTCTGAAGCTTTTTCCAATATTGAAAAAATCAGGTATTCTTCCCATGAAGTTGTTACTGCTAATCCTACTGCATTTGGTCAAGGCCGAAACAAGATTAATGGGTAACATAGAAACATGAATTTTTCCAAAAATAAAACATGGTTTACTGTATATTTGTAAATCTTGAAATCAATATTGATTAGAATGGTACCTTTATCAAGGATCTCACTAAAGTTGCTGAAGTTGGAGTTCATATGCTTCAGTTGCCAAAGTTAAAGGAAGAGGGTTACCTTAAACAAGAAAAAAAAATGTAAAGGTTAAGTTGAATGGATAAATTAATAATAAAAACTCAAAATTAATTAATAAAAGTGTTTACCTTCGATGTCAACGCCTTCTACATGCTCCTCCACCTCCCAAGAACTAAGTGGTTCACAAGTCAACCAATTTTGCGTGCAGATTAGGCTTGGACAGTCTTCGGCTCTAATGAGCTTCGATATGGGTCTATTACACGTCCACCGGTGCTAAATGCGGACTCGGATGCGACGGTGGAAATAGGGATGACCAATACATCACGTGTGATCTCCGCAAGGATGAGATATCTAAATGAGTTCTTCTTCCACCAATCTAAAATATCAAACTCGAGTATTTTTTGTTCAATCACATTCGACAAATACCTATCCATGTCCGAGCTAAGTACCGAACTGTTTTGCTTTTCAAGATATTGATCTAGAGCTGTATCAAAATCATCACAGTTCAAGTCATCACCAATAATACTTGAGGAACTTCTATGGACCATATTTGATGTTCCACTACCTAGCCCATGAAACTTGTAATATTGCTCAATCAAACGATTCATGAGCAATCTTACGTTGGCCTCAATTTTATCTCCGCATTCATCCCCTTTGCACCTTTTTAACCAATATGACAAGGTTGTAATCTTATATCGAGGGTCAAGGAGAAAAGCTACATAAACAATCATGTTCATCCTATCTGTGTTCCCCCAGTATTTATCAAATTTAAGTTTCATAGTAGATGTTATTCTCATCAACATACCATCATCACTCTCACCCATGTTGTTCAAAGTGTTCTCAATTGTACGAATTTGTTGAAATAACAAATTAGAGGTCACATACAATGAGCCGGAGATTTTCAAAGTGGCATCATAAAAAACTTTTAGAAACTTAATAAAAATACGAGCTATTTGTCAATCTTCAAATGAAGGCGCCAAAAGCTGTGACTCCTTCACTCCCATTAGCACAAAAACTCTTTCATATTTTTCAGCAAAACTAAGCATTAGGTATGTTGAGTTCCATCTAGTAGGAACATCTAGACACACTATTTTTTCACACACAATATTCAGCTCATCTGCACATGTTCTAAACATATCAAGCCTTGCAGATGAGGACCTCACAAATCTTATTGCTTCTCTAATCGTATTTACAGCATCATGAATAATTTTTAAACCATCACATATAATGATGTTTAAAATATGTGCAGCACATCGTACATGTATGAACTCGCCTTCCAAAATTGTGAATTTCTTATCTCTTATGTTCCTCCTCACATGATCAATAGCAACGTCATTAGAGGAGGCATTATCTACAGTGATCGTACAAAGGCGGTTATCTCTCAATCCGCCAAGCAAGACTCTAACATCCAAGCAATAGTCTCACCCATATGATTAGAAATCTTGAAAAACATTATGATTTTTTTGTGTAATACCCAACTTTGATCAATATAGTGGCACGTGACACAAATATAATTCTTGTTTTGCACCAATGTCCATATATCGGTGGTCAAACAAACTCTCTGACTGCTCAGCAAAGCCTTCAATCTTTGCTTCTCCTTCTTGTATAAACCAATACACTCTTTTTGGAAGGTGGTTCGGGATGGCAAGGTATGTCTAGGCTTTAAATAACCCAAAAGGTTAACAAATGCTGGATACTCTATAACCTTGAATGGCAATTCATATTGGATAAACAAATTGGAAATCATCGCCTTTAATTTTTCGCGATCATATTATCCTAACACTTGAGGACTAGATCTTTGACCATCAATCCTAACTCCAGTGTGTGATGGTGATTTATCCTCGCAAGATTTTTATTCTCTCTAATGGGAGAGTTTGGACAAGAATATCCTAGGTGGTGAGACATTGATGAAGTATCATTTTTATAATGGCATCCATAAATCTTGAAGCAATAATTGCATTGAGCTTTAGGTGCAATGGGATCAACAGGTTCAATCCTTGTAAAATGATCCCATACATGAGATTGGTTGGTAGCCTTCTTGGCTCTTTTTGACTTTGGGGAGAGAGATGGTGTTGGGTTTGGGTTTTCATAGAGGAAGGCACTAAAGGACTAGTGTTTTCCTTCATGTCCAGAATCTGGTTCAAGGAATTTTTTACAAGTATTTACGATCTTTCTATTTTTCTTGGATTGGGTTGGAAGAAAAAGAGAGAAATTTCTCTATTTTAATAGGGGATTTGTTTTTGAAAAATATTAATACATTTCAAAATAATAAAAAAATGAAAAATAAATATTAATAAAAAATAACTTTATTGCAGAAAACATTTTAATTTTTTTTAAATATCTTTTATTTTCTCCAAGTATAAGAGAAATATTGTTTTGAATTGGATGGGATATTGACGTTTTTGAGAATTTTTACGGGTAAATTTTTGACTTTTTTTTATCAATATTGTTGATTAGCTAGCTAGCAAAATCATCAGGAACCAGCTGAATGTAGTAGTAAGAATATAAACTAGTCCACGTTCCCGACATTATTTATATATGGTGGCTTGGCATTTAAGGTACCGCATTTCATCTATTCCAACTGATCTGGTTCAACCTTCAAACCCATGGCTCAGTCAAACCCCGATACAATATATGTCAATACGTAGGCACTAGTCAAACCATTTTACCCAGTACGTAGTACTGCCGATAAATCTTTGAGAAACAAGCCCTATAAGTACCTCATCTCCTCCACCTTAATCAAGCCATCCCAGCCAAAAACATTTGTTTTCCTGATCCCAACCTAAATTAGCTCAGAAACTCAGAGAGAGAGAGAGAGAGAGAGAGAGAGAGAGAGTAAATAGAAGTAATCAAGCAATTCCTTCATAACTTTACAAAGATGGTTTTCTCCCAAAGGAAAAATACTGTCTTCGTCTTAGTAGTAGTGGTGATTGTTTGTATCATTTTATTCGCTCCTGCACAACTTGGAGCAATGAGGCCATTAATGGAAGCAGAAGAGTACTGGAGGAAGGAGGCTAGCGGCCACCTTCTGATTCAATCAGTACTTCAAAAGGGCCGTACTCTCACTCCATCTGGTCCCAATCCATGCACTCACATTCCCGGACGGGGCTCGGGTGTATGCACCTAGCTACCAATTAAAGATCACACCTAGCTGGCCTGCCTTTTCTCATGACTCTGTTAATAATGCTTGCTGCTTCCTTCTCAAGACCAAGATCAGAGGTCATGGCTGGCTGTATTATAAATATTCGACGCCTAATATTCTTTCAATTTCGGCCTTAATTAATTAGCTTCAGTACATAGTACTTTATGTAAATTTTTTTTCCTTTCATTTCTTTGGCACAACGTCCATGCATGCATGCGAATTAAGCTTGGTCGTGAAATATGTAATTGTTTATAATTATTCGTAGATTTTATGAAATTAATTTATTCATTTTTTAAAATTATTTACTTCCAATATTTTCACGCACTACTTGATCATATATATACTGATACGTACGTACGTACAAATTACCTTTGGAAAACAGAGAATTAGAACTAACAACAACAGTATTAATATTGGCCGGATAAACAACTTCGACGTTGATTATTATTTCCTTAATTGGCACATCATGCACGTCTTCATTCTACTTGCAATATATATTCCTTTGTGTATGCAAAAAAAAAAAAAAAACGAAGCAATTAATGCATGCATGCATTGATCCGTATAACACTAACTACCAGTGTTATTATTATTATTATTACGAGCCTATAACCCGCGCAATGCTCAGACCATTAATTATAATTTATGACATAATTCCTCTCTTTAAATTGAACATGGAAGAAAGAAAACACAAGAAAATTTACCTTCAAAACTTTCGTGTGGGGAGGTTAAATACAATGAAAATTTTTGAAAATTTCAAAACCTTTGTATGAGGCTATTTCCTAATGTTGTTCCAGTATTTTATGAGTACTTGCTTTCAAATTCTCATCCACAACAAAAAATTAACTCAAATCGTATACTAAAATAAAAAGACAAAAATATTCAATCCTAATCAATATATACATTTAGTTCAAATGACATAGAACAAATTAAGAATGGAATACTTACAATAATATAAAGATTGTAAATAATAGGCATATACTCTTTTGGTACACCTCTTCTTCCGAAATCCCGATCAAAACTTAGGCATCGAAGGGAGTTCAAATTAATAACAGAATGAAAACATACTCAAAGAAACGTATGGCACGAAAATATAATATCTAGCCAAATAAAAATATGAGAAAAGCTAAACATACCAAAGTTACGGCGCTTTGAACGAAATTGTAGAATTCTGAAGCCAGAAACGAAAGTAAAAGAGAGAGAATGAGAAATGTAAATTATTTTTTTTCTAATTTTGGGAAGCATAGTGAGAGAAATATATCCTTGGAGTTTCGAAATTGCCATAGCAGTTTTGTTATGTAGCCTTGGGAAGTGTGGTGAGGGAAATATAGCCTTGGGAATGCATGGTTTTGGGATTTGAAAATATAAGGACTTGCCTAACGTATATAGGCTAGGGAGTTTTCGAATGACGTGGCTAATGTAGAAAAATTGGTAATATAGTTTGTAATACTAACAGCCAGATGTCACGTCTTTTTATTTTTGAAAAATTGGTTTCGAGATTTGACGGTTTTTTTTTTTTAAGCACGGGATTTGACGGTTGATGTTAGAGAGTTATATAGGATTATTTTAAATGAAGTCCGATTTATTTGGTATGAATGGCACGTAAGATACTTCAAACTCCACTTTTATATAATTAAATAGATTTCCTTTTGTTTTATTAACTATGAGAAAAACATCCATAAAATAATAAATAAATAAATAACTATGAGAAAAACGCTCAATAATGATTAGTTATTTGAAAATGACCATATTTTATTAAAATTAGAACATTTTAATTCATCACAAACAGTCGTCACTACAACAAAATTGATCTTTTGGGACGAAAATATTTAGGGACGTCATTTTTTGAAATTTCGTCTCAAAAAATTGATAACTTTAAAAAATCGTTCGAACATAAAAATATACATTCGAACGGTATTTTTTGTGACGAATTAAAGCATCTCAAAAATTTTTTTAAGTTCAAACGGAAAAATATACGTTTGAACGGAAAAATCTTGGCGGGAAAATATTTTATTATGGCGGGGAAAGTTGTTCGAACGGATAATATTTGGGGCCAAAAACTGGCGGGAAGGTTTCTAAACCGTTTGAATATAATAAATTTAGTACGAACATATTCAAGCACCACATTTATACATTCAAACGTATAATATTAATCTCAGAACGTAATTCAAAATATTAAAAATATATATCATATATACAAATTCATTAATTAATTTTATGTAATTAATTTTAAAATATTTTAATGATTTCTTTTATGTTAAATAAGATTTTTAGTTATATAAATATTATCAGCCATACACCACATAATATAAATCAATAATTACTCCAGAAAAGATAAAATATTTAATTTACAACTAAAGCAAATTATCAAAACACCATATATATTATCCATAACTAATAAAAAAAATATAAATAAAAAATAGAAACTACGACTGTGATGCAAGGTCTCTGCACACATCCTTGATTGCAGGTAATTGTCTCTCTACCTGTGCCACTCGAGTACTAAGCGTGACCTGAGTTGCATTATTGCCATTAATCTCTATACGTAACTCATTAACCTCTGTACGTAACTCAGATACGCTAGCCATAATCTTTGTACACAACTCAGTCATGGCACTATGCACTACCTCGATCACCACTGATGTGTGTATGCCGATCTCAGCACGCAATATGTCAGCCATCTCCTCGCGAGTAGATGTGCGTGATGCCTCGGCCTGTGTAGATGTCTCACCAGCCGATACTCTAGTATCTCTCGGCTGTGCATCTCTCTGAGTATCAGCCCTGTCGTCAAGAACAGGTCCACGTAAATTAAATCTCAGAGTGTCCCGTGCTCCATAACAAGGTGATGCTGTTGATCGGTCCCATCGGCTGACGTGAACACTCGGCAACTCCTGGCACAACCCCGGAATGTAGCAAAAATCAAGTGATCAGGATCCCGAATGGTAGTATATCTGTCGTAATGTACCAAGCCTCTGATCGGATCCTCTCAAATATATACCCCACGAGGTCGATCGGAATGCCATGAGCGACCCGGATCATAAATCGCGCTCGATCCATGCCAACCTCGGTCTTGTACTGCCGAGGGTCAATATTTTTGGTGATGATCAAATTCATGATCTTGAAGAAAGAAGATAAATCTGTCTGCTTAATGCTCTTCGTCTCATCGTACACTGGAGCATCTGGACCAACAATCAAGTCTCTGACCTCGTGATCAACAAGTGTATTGATGTCATTTGTGTAAACTGGTGGATCGTCCAGAGACATCTCTGCACCACCTAAAGGATCAAACTCTCTAGGCGGCAGGTTCGGATAGGCATCGACCAGCCTAGGAATACTGAGATATGCAGCGAGTCCGTCCGCTGAAAATATAACAGGCGCTCCTCGGACACATATCCTGTATGCCCCTCCATCGTCTGGGCTGGGACCACCGAGCTCTTTATAGAACTCAACAATGATCTCAATGTAGGAAAGCAGCTCAATTCCTTCTTCTCGTTGATCTAAGATTGGTGCCCAACCACGATCATTAAATACTGATGGGAGGGAATGACTGTCCTATATAAGAGCCGCAAAATCAGACAGATTTACCTATCGCTCAAGTAAAACAGTCCGCCCACGAACTGTTTAGATGGAAGGTTCCCCTGATCTACCACGTTTACGACCGCTATAAGACATTATAAGAACCTGAAATTTTAAAAATAAAATATATATTCAACATTAGTGATAACATTTAATATGAGAAAAGATTTACAAAATTATATACTAATAGCAATTTAATAAATTAATTGATAGAACAATTCAATGAAACGATGAAAACAATTTAATAATAAGCTAATAAAAATTAAATATTTACTGTCGAACGGAACGGTTCAAACCATTTGAACGGTTAAGAAGTGTTCAAACGGTTATGTTAAACGTCGTTCGAACGCATTATAAAGCGTTCAAAATGAAAACAGGTCTGACTCGCCATGGCTGAGTCAACTCATCGGGCATGGAAACTCCTAAAAACCCATCGTTTCCATGCGTTTTTTCGACAAAATACATAATATTCTTAATTTCTAAACATCCTACGGTGGATTTGTGGTGTTCTACGGTGAGTATTAATGAAAAAATATAATTTTTCATCAAAAACCAACAAAACCAAAAAAATAAACGGTAAAATAGTGTTTAGAATACATACCTTTGCTTACGAGGAAGAAATGTTGACGTAGGCAGTGATTACGGCAGCAGACGGTGGCTTAGGACGGCATTCAAACGTACTCTATCCTTTTCCAACGATGGGGACGGTGGCATGGAACTGTTTCTGCTTGACCTAACATATATGTCCAGAACTGTTCGAACGGAATATTTAATTGTTCGAACGGTTGTAATTATCCGTTTGATGAGTAGTATTTATCGTTCGAATGGTTTTTGTCAAAAGTTTACTAAAAATTTGAAAAATGTTCTAAAGACGTACCTCGATAAAATAAAATAAAATAAACCTAAGTTTTAATACTAATGGTCATGGTAAAGGTACAAACAAGCTAAAGGTCACCGCACTCTTATCCATTTTTTAAAGGAAAATTCCAAATCTGTTTACTTTTTAATTCAGGAGGAGTCATGTTTGTCTAAGCCACCATAGATAGCGTGGAAATGGTAAGATGTTTGATGGCACTATTAAATGGGGGCACCCTCCACCATTCTTGTCTGATGAAGATGTTATGGCACAGTTTGTGAATGTCGGAAGTAATGATTTTGGTAAAAAATAACGGAAGAGAAAACGAAGTGTGAATGAGTTGAATTGGACAAAGAAGAGTATATTTTTTAAACTCCCCTACTGGTTGACGTTAAAATTGCTGCATAGTCTCGATGTTATGCATATTGAAAAAATATTATGCGAGTCCATGTTAGGAACGTTGATATCAATTAAAGTTAAAACGAAGGATAATATAAACTCACAGAAAGATCTAAAGCAGTTGGGAATTAGACCTAAAATGCACTTGCAACAAAGTGGTTCGTCTGTTTACATGTCAATTGGGTGGTATACATTGTCAATGAACGAAAGGGTTACATTTTGTTAGTGGTTGCAGAAGATTAAATTACCGGAAGGGTATGTCTCGAATCTAACAAGGTGTGTGCGAACAAATGACTTGAAAATTACTGGACTAAAAAGCCATGATTGTCATGTATTTTTACAACGTATCTTGCCTGTTGGTATCCGTGGGTTCTTGACCAGAGATGTGCGGGTTGCGTTAATTGAGTTGGATGCATTTTTTAAAGATTTATGTACTAAAATGTTGAATGTAAAAGTTTTGGATCGTATGGAACGAGAAATTACACTAATATTGTGTAAGTCAGAGAGTATTTACCTACCGTCATTCTTCGACATAATGGTTCACTTAACAGTTCATTTGCCACGTGAGACTCAACTTGCAGGACCAGTCCAATATAAGTAGATGTATCCCATTGAACGGTTTCTTGAAAAGTTGAAACGCACAGTGGGTAATAAAGCCCGTCCAGAAGGATCAATTGCAGAAACATATATTGATTATGAGTGGCATACATTCTGTTCCAAATACTTCCACGGTGTTGACACAAGGTTTGATCGGCCGGAAAGAAACTTTGATGTTCACCAAGCAAGACAACGGAACGGATTTTTTGTATTTTCCCAACAAGTACGTCCATTTGGCGCTCAGGGTGGCTATGATTTGTATGAAAGGGAGTTGGAGAAAACTCAGTAGTAC
This sequence comes from Pterocarya stenoptera, assembly GCA_003123785.1. Classification (NCBI taxonomy): domain Eukaryota; kingdom Viridiplantae; phylum Streptophyta; class Magnoliopsida; order Fagales; family Juglandaceae; genus Pterocarya; species Pterocarya stenoptera. The sequence continues at coordinate 187,945 of QEOT01001789.1, forward strand.
GTGCTAAATAATTGCCCAGAGATAAAGAGTCACTTAAAGTAAGTTCAACTTAATTGTTAATTAATCATTGAATTTATTTGTTAAACAATTATACAAATATACTTATTGTTGGTAATTTTTAATTTCAGTGATCATATTAACGTGCTCAAAGAACTGGGAGTAAATGATATAGACCAGAGACATGAACAGGAGTTCTCAAAATAGTTCGAACAACGGGTAATGACATTAATACATATGTAATTTTGCACTAACATATTTAAAATAGAGGGAAACAGTCGAACGGTTGAATGTTTATACTTTATTTAATATGTAGGTTGTACAAATGCATGCAAGTAATCCGAATGATATATCAGACGAACTATATGCACTGGCGAATGGCCCCTCGAGACACACCGCTCGATATTCTGCATATATTTCTTGAGGAAGTAGGTATCACATAATTGGTCGAGAACTTTATAGGAAAACACAAAATACTGGTGTCCTTGTCGAAAGGAGTCATGATGGAGACAATATTGATTTCTATGGAGTTATTGTAGATATAATTGGACTGAGATATGTGGGGGAGTTTGTGGTTTATATATTTAAGTGGGATTGGTGGGATTTAAGCAATCATCGAATGGGAAAATGCCAGGATGAATATTTTCTGAGTATTAATACATCTAAAAAATGGTATGAAGATGATCCTTTTATCTTGGCTTTCCAAGAATCTCAAGTATTCTATTTAGACGATTCTTAGTCAAGAAATCAATGACAAGTAGTACAAAAATTTTCTCCTAGAAATATTTATGACGTTATCCCTGAGGTGGACGGACAAGAAGAAGAAGATGATCCCTCTACTCAAGAAGCATACCAAGAGAGTCAACCTATCTAAAACTTATTTATGGATTTCAGCCAATATGAAGTGATCCCATTACATAGGGAAGATATTGAGGCTGAAATAGTTGAGGCGACAGTTGATCAAAGTGTTGAGTCATCTGAAGTATCTACAGATGATGAGACCGAATCTATAGATGAAACTGATACAAATGATTGACCGATTTTGTGTTCACATTATACAGTATCTCGTAATTATGTCACCAAAGAGGAAGGAAGTTCGCATCCCATCTCGACCTGTCCTAGCTCTCCGTCTGACTCACCATTAGACTGACTCTACAGAACAAGATAAATAGCTAATACTCATTTTTTCAATTAAGATATATGATAATTGATATAGGGTAAATAACTAATATTATTTTATAGTGATAAAAGTACAATCTCATCACCGATGAGGCACTACTAGAGGCGTGACGTTGGAGAAATATAGTAAAATATGTAAGATTAAGGTTAACATTCCTGATGGACATACCGGAGGAGAGGGACAACAAACAGCTTGGCTTGCATCGCATGTGGGTGCTCTTACACGGACTTATGCACCTTTGACTACGAGTTTATGGCATAAAGTCCTGCTAGATGTGAAAGAGCTTATAAAAAAACGTTGTTTGGTACGGAATATTTAAATAATAAATTTATATTGATATTATTTAATTTTTTAAATGATAATATCTTTGTGTATATACTTTTTCAAGAATGACTTCGAACGAAATTTTAGTCGGAGAAATGAGTGTAGGACTGTCAAAAAGTTGATGTGTAATGCATTTCGCAAGTATAAGGCGAGGTGTCACGAGTATTACAAGAAGTATGAGAACAAGGAAGATGCACGCTAGCATCCTTTTCAGGATGTCCGACCTGAAGAATGGCAAAAACTTTGTGATATATTTGAGGATCCATCATATAAGGTAAAGTAAATGAATTCTTTGTGTCAGATTTTTAATTTTCACTTACTAACTTTTACAACTTCTATGCAGGAGCGAAGTTCTATAAACAAAACGAATAGATTAAAGTTGAAGATTCATCATCATGCAGGCTCAAGATCTTTCCATCGCCTCTCTCAGAAATTGGTAATGTACTTTTTTTTTCTATATAGTTTGTTTTTAATATTGATTTTATATCTTAATAGTGTCTCTTGTAGAAAGAGTCAGACACCAATTACGATCTGACAAAATTATATGATGCATCACATACTAATAGTAATGGAGAGTGGACTCATCCTGATGCTCGTGAGAATTATGTAAGTTTTATAATTTCTTTAAATTAAACATATTTCAATTATTGTGTCAATATTAATTTTATATGTTGTGTGTAGGATAAAATGGTTGCTCTCCGTGTTGAAGCTGAATCAGATCAGAATTCATCAACGAGTGATGTTGAAATTTTTACACAAGTTCTGAGTCAATGTTCAGGATATTTAAGGGGTTTGGGTCGCTGTATAAAGCCTTCAGGCTCTTCATCAACATCAAACACTACTACCATTGCGTTAAAGAATGCAAATTCTAGAATCGAAGAATTGATTGCCAAACAGCATGAGCTAGAGACTCAATTGACGAAACAAGCAGACATGGAGACGCGCATGAAACAACAAGAAGATCAACAAAGAGAGATGCAACTCCAAATGCACGAACAACAAAGACAGATGCAGCTTCAAATGCAGATGCTTATGCAACAATTCAGGCCTCCAAGCAATTAATTTTCTTTAGAACTGTTTTTGCATATTCAACAATTATATATCATGTACTGATAATTTTGTTAGTATTATTAGTATTTTATTTATTTTGTTCTGACTTATTAGATTAGTTTTATTTATATTGAACAATTTGTAATGTATTTTTGAAATACAAATATATATTTGGTTTTAAATTACTATTGTCCATGAAAATAATAATAACCATTCAAACTCTCATCAAACGTTCGAACATATATAAATTGGACATAACCGTTTGAACATCACATGTTAGACTTCGAACGGTAAAAACTTTTCACGACGTTCGAACGCAATGCACTATTTGTGTTCGATCGACTAGCCATGAAGTACCCGTTCGAACAGTCCATACTTGTTAAAACGTTATTTTCGACGTTCGAACGACTTTCAGAGATGAATTTAAATCGTCCCAAAAAAAAATTCAATTCGAACACGATCGAACAGTCCAGCTTAATTTCATCCCAAAAGATATTTTTTCAGACGAATTTGTGATTTTCGTCCAAAATACCTTTTTGGACAGTTTTATTGGAACGACCTTGGGACTTTTTTTTTCATCCCAAAATATTTTTTGGGACGAAATACCAGAATTTTGAGACGAAAATTTTCGTTCAAAAATCCTTTTTTTGTTGTAGTGCGTATTATCACAAATAACCAGCTATCAGCTGTCATAAATAATCATTTTTCTCTTAACATATACTAAGATCACTTTACGCTATTTAAAGGTAACACAAATATACGACATGTTTGGTCTATTCAAATATTTTATAAAAACAAACTTACAAACTAATATCACTAATTAATGTGTTATGTGGATTATAAAACGTTTTTTTGTATGAAGAACAACGCGCTTGCTTGCTATAATGTAGTTTAAATGCTGTCGTTTAAATAATATATACATGAATGCCGTTATTAGTGCATGGACGTACAAGCTGCATGCAGAATGTTTGTGATCCCCATGCAATTACGTCCCCGGTTGGTTGTAATTAATTTGGTCCTAATTCACAAAATTTAGCTTCTGATCACGATTAATATTTATATATATTTGGGTTAACGATTATAAATATTATCGAGAAATATAATTAGAAAGGTAACGAATTTAATTAATCAATATAATGACCCCCCCCCCCCCAAAAAAAAGTTACTGTGCGTGAGAAACATTCCAAAAATTAATAATTACTTACCATATTAATTAAGTTGAAAATATTATTGAGTATGACGTTTTGCCGCAACATTAGTTTTTTTTTTTTTTTTTAATTCCTGTTTTTCTGAGATTAAAAAGGATCCAATTAAGTTATACGTACGTCCGTGCATGGACCACACTTATAATTTGGATTAATGCAAGTCCAACTACGTACCATATACGAATCATGACGAAGTCCCTGAGTTTTGTACGTACGTGATTAATTTTCACTTGGTGCGTGAATGGTGGAAATAATCAATTAAGGAATTAATTACCATAATTAATTCATATATATTAATTTGCGTATTGATCTTGTGTAGTACCGTTAAATATTTAAGCATGCATAATTGCATATAAAAAAATGAGATCAAATGATAGTTGCAGTTGTGAGTGCGTAAGTGTCGTACAAACACTTTGAAAAAAGTGAATATATACGGGATCTGACTACGTAAAAAACAATTTAAAAAAAAATTGGATCCCAATCTTTTTAGAGCAACTGCACAGTACTTGTGCATTTCACGATTATATAATATAGCATTACTTGTGCGTTCAAGTTTCATGAGAGGAGAAAAAAGAAAATCGATGAATTATACTTTTCTTGACCTCAACCAATTAGCTAGGGACTATATACTAAGATTTATATAATATATATCTATCTTTCTGTATATGTATATGCACCAATTAATTAATTTGTATGACTCGAGCTTTTAATATATTTGCAGCGTATTGATCAAAGTGGATTGAATTTTGACTATTTTAGTTATGTTGAGGGTCAGAAATGGAATGGGTCTTAATTTAAGTCGTCGTTTTGGTCAAAAGCGTATATGTATATATATAAAGTAATTAAACGCCGTACTTAGGTCATGCCATGACAATTAATATTTATGCTAAATCATGAAATTTACAATATTGGAGCTAGATAGCTAGGTATTCTAAACTATCCAATTTTGACAATTTACATTGACGAAGAAAAGATTATGATGATTTGATTACTAAAATCAATAAAAATCAGATATGTGGCACCATCGACTTTATAACGTCGATCGACCGCATCCTAAAAAGAAAATCTATGAATTACTTTTATTGACTATATACTAAGATTTATATAATATATATCATCTATCTTTCTATGTATATATATGCACCAATTAATTAATTTGTATGACTCGAACTTTTAATATATTTGCAGTGAATTACGTTTTTTGACTGTACTCCACGAGCTCGCTGATCTTACACGTCATACATGAGTAAATTACAAGCTAGCTAATTTACACGAACTTCTAATTTAGCTAGATCTTAAAGTTGATGTTATACGCATAATGCATTAATGATTTTATATATATATAATTAAAGTTGTCATGTGGCAATTTGTGATTTGGCCATGTGTTTTTTATTATTAATGTTAATAGACTAGTAGAAAATTGAAAGAGGTCCCTATATATTTCTAAATAACTCAAACCGCGGAGTTATATATTTTAAAAAAAAAATAGCACGTACGTACATCATGGACACTACAAGAGAAATGGTTTTTTGAGACAAAAACTTTTGTCTCAAAAAACCCCAATTTCGTCCCAAAAAAGAATTGGAGACAAAAAAATTTCATCTCCAATTTGTCTCTAAAAGGCTGTCTCAAAATGTTTTTGGAGACGAAATTCAAATTTTGTCTCCAAAAATCACTTTTAGAGACGAAATTTTGGGGAACCAGTCGAAACTGTTCGAACGCAAAATTTTTTTTGAGACGAACCAATTTCGTCTCAAAAATATGTTCGAATGGAATATTTTTCAGTTCGAAC
>QEOT01001790.1:0-15824 GCA_003123785.1 Pterocarya stenoptera
AATCAGTTTACATTTGGTTCATATTAATGTTATATGCCTTGTGAACTCCATATATAGTCGGTAGTCCTATAAAATGTTCCTCAGTCTCTATGGCTTGAGTTTTGATCGATGGTTCTCTAAAATGGTTTTTTTTTTAAGAAAGATTGTTAATTTCAAGGTTTAAAAAAAATCTTAGCAAACCCCATTGTGTTAATTTCAAATACTTCACATGCAGACTGTTTTTTTTATTTAATATTTTTCGTTTAATATGTTTTTGTGCATGATATACTTGCCCTACTTTCTAATTGTTTAAATTGTTGTGACTGATAGTTATCTTAACAGTTTACTGTGAAAAAAATCTCATTTTTGGTCTACTCTACTATCTAAGTCTATTATTATTGTAGTATTGCTGACTATAAAGTGACAAATAACGAGATAATATCTTATTTATGTGCAAATGTAAATTGAGAAATGTAAGAGAAGCAAATCATACTTTCCCTAGTGCAGTGCAGAATGTTTTTTGGACACCCCTATATGAGATATATTGCATTTGACAATGTAAAAAGATTAGAATGTTTGGAGTTGAATGACCATAAATAGGTGTCCCTTTTTATGATCGACGCATGTGTATGTAGCTAAACATAGATGGATAATTGAATGAGTCAATTAAACAGATTGCACAGGTTGGATGTAATACAGGAAAGATGGATAATGCCAATGTGTGCAGTAGTAAGGAGTAATATGCTTCAAATTAAGGGCACTGCCAGGACGGTGAGATGTCAGACTGGAACATGAACTGAGACTTTATAATAGAACATAAAATAATTTATGATTTGAATTTTGAGGCGAGGAAAACCCTAGACTAAGCAGAATTACTAAAAGGGATTCGTTTAGCCAGGCATGATTGGATGAGTTACTATTGAGTATCAACAAATGATATATTTATTTGTGGTGGCTAAATATTATGTTCTTAATCTTTCTGATTTTAGGCCCCATAATCCAAACTACAGCACTTGAAATTTTGTATGGATATATGCAGACATCTTGGACAAAAAGGGCAGCAGAGGTTGACAGTCCCCTACCCATGTCACTATGGGAAGAATTAGATGATCCTCCTGATAGTACTTGTGCCCAGGTTATCCCTTCAAGGACTGAAGCCTTTGGCAACAACTGGGTGCCGGTGACGGCAACAAGGGAGCATGAAGGGCAGGATCAGGAGCTTGGTATGATCCATTTGACACCTCACTCTGATATCTTTACTTTTTTCTACTATCTGCTGATTTTCTCTTCTGTTTTTAATATTAGGCAATGTTTCCATGGGCAAAGACTTGGAGATTGGAATATCTAGAATTCCAAATTTGCAGCTTGAAAACCCAAGTGCAAAGGGATTGACCAACTTAGCTGGCACTAGTGAAGAAAAAATCTCTGAAATAAACTCAAAGAAAGATGATGAGAAGCAGCAGAAAGGACGAGTGGAGCTCAACAGTGAGAAACCAAATGGCGAAACGAGGAACCAAGCTGCTGATCTAGTGGGTCTGATATCTAACGATACCGATCCTCAGATAGAAACTGTTGTCTTTGACATCCCAAATGGTAGCTCCAAGGTATCCAACTTGAAAGATAAGACTATCTTTGACAATAAGGAAATACCTTCCCTTGAACTCAGTTTAAAGAGGCTGAGAGATGCTGGAGATACAGGGACAAGTGCCCATGACCGAAATGTTTTGAGACATTCAGACCTTTCAGCCTTCTCAAGGTATAATGATATTTTAAATTCAGATTACATCTATGTCCTGAGCTAGCTGTCCACAAATTTCATGGTCACATCTATTTTATTACTAGCAGGTATAATTTTGCATCAAATGCTAATCAGGCTCCAACAGGGAATGTTGGTAGCTGTTCTCCTCATAACAGCTCAGAGGCAGAAAAACCTGAATCACCGCAAAAATTTCGATCTAACTCTAATAGCATAAATCCCAATCAGTGTTCCAATGGTAGTAGTAATAATAATGACATGGGCTCAACTACTAATAATGTTTATAGTAAGCAAGTGGCATTCAGTGACAAGCCAGCACCCAATTCTGCATTCAAATATCTTCATCCGTCGTCTGCCTTCCAACCAGTGCAAAATGGCCATACTTCTCCCACTCAGCCCATAATACAAGGTAAGACAGATGCAGCAATAGCTAGCACAGTTTCGGCACAAACAAGGGACATCAAAAAGCCGGTCCACGTGCAGCACCATCATCATCATTATCACCACCACCACCACCATGTGCATAACATGCCCCAGCAGAAGCTAGCCAACCAAGATGATTTATCTTCAAAAAGCATTGCAGTGGAAGCTCCACAGTGTGGGTCATCAAATATGTTGAGTGCACCTCTTGAGGACAAGGCTGGCAATCAAAGTATGAATGGAAATGGCTCGGGAAGTAACCACGGGAGCAATGGGCCGAATGGAAGCATCACAGATTTATATGCTAGAGGAACAAACATGGAAAGTGATAACGGGGTAGCTGGAAAAGGGGGAGTGGGTAGCGTAACAGGATTTGCAACTAGAAGTGGAATTGATACAAACCATTCTGCGCAAAGAGAGGCTGCTTTAAATAAATTCCGTCAGAAGAGAAAAGCGAGATGCTTTGAGAAGAAGGTAAGTATAATTTTAACAACGTGGCACCAAAAATTCATTGAATCATCCTTTGACATGCAATTAGCGGCATATTTCCCCATCAAGAAATATCTCTTGGAAAACTTCAATATTTTCCAAACAAATTTGATATATGACTGTACAATTCTATTTGAAAGTTTTTACACCACATACTATCTACATGGCGTAATTTGATTTGAAAGATAAATTTTAAAATTTAAATCTTACAAATCAAATCATGCAACGGGGATGGTATGTGGCGTAAAGTCCTTCAAATAAAACTACTTCTTGTTCTTGCATTTTCAGTATAATCTNGGTGGGCATGTGAATGCAATTAAAGCTACGTGACCACTGTGATCGAGGACCGAATAGATTGTGTGAGGACTCGGCAGAAAACACCTTGGACTATGTATAAGCTACTACTATTACTGCTCAAAAAGGGGTAACCCTTGATCGGTGTGCCGATGTATTTGTAGACTTGTTTAATGAGTGGATGCTTGAAGAACTCTTATTTTCTTTAACCTACAATCCTGTTCTGGTTTTTCCTCTGATTTAAGTGGCATTACGTAAGATGTACAACCAACCAAATGTGAGAATTATCGTAACCGATTTGGGAAGAGGTGACGTCGCGGGAAGGCAGCTTTTGTCATTCCCCGGGACCCAAACAGGTTAGCGTTGAGCTCGCAGAAATATTGACCAACAGTTCCATAGCGATTAATATCCTGGAATCATACCTGAAAGTGTACGTTCCCAGACGGGCAGCATTCCAACAATAAGGTACGTGATCGATATATATATATATATATATAAACCATGGAAGGAGATGTAGGGAACAGTTTCACCCTGAGATACAAGCCATGAGTGAGCTAGATTTTATGTTCTGTATCATTAAAAAAGATAAACAGAAGTATTCCATACGTGCAGGGCACCATTGCCCAGTAATATTCATAAATTAACGAGAGAGAGAGAGAGAGAGAGAGAGAGAGACCCACCGCTGTGAAGCTCCAGCTTCTGTGCCGTATAGATTGGGTTTTGATCGGATCATAGTTTTCAAATGCTATAAATAGGATATTGTGACGTTAATATTGTTTATCATTTTATGGATCGAGTAGATTACAGAATAATGCAAGCGGTTGATGCAAATGACGTTTCGAGTCAAATCTCCAAACTGTTAGGTCCTTTTGCAGATTTTAATTAGCTGCACATGCGAATTTAGACACAAATAGATTACGATCATGTGATCATTGCGATATCGGCATGGCAGTGCAAGATGAGTACCCTCCAAAGATTTCTCGATCCTTATCCAAACACTAGGAAGACAAAAACGTTCCCTATTGCTAGGTAGTCTGAGTTTCACGTGTCACCATCCACTTCAAAAGTGCCCGTGCCGGTCCTCTTCCTCTTCTTCGATCGTCAAATGAACCGTTAAAAAGAAAAGAAAAAAACGAAAGAGATAGCCGTTCCATCCCCTAATTTTCTGTCTGAATAATTTTTTACATTCTAAAGAGATGACACTAAATTTTACATTATCTAATGTTATTTAGAACTTTATCATTAAATATTGCGGAACCCACGGGTAAAACTAGCCTGAAGACATGTCTCTATTCGCTCCAAATGATATATTTATTCGGACAGAATCGTATGTTCCTGGTCAAAGATAATGCATTCAGAACCCAGTGCGAGTAGAAACCATTTCCTTCTCAAACTTTGTAGCCAAATTATTTGAAAGCAATTGTTATCATCCTAATTAGCCCAAAGGCTTATCCAAATTAGTATGATCCTGGAACTTTTGGATTAATGGCTGAGGCTTTAACAATAATAGAGTGTGGAAAGCAAACCAATCTGTCGAAAACTGTCATCTGCAACGAAGAAATACAATGACCAATATTGAGGCAAATATCCATCACACAAGCTAGCAAACATGGAACATGTTCTATCTACTTCTGTATTACTTGCCGTTTCAAAAAGTCCACGAGGCCGTAAGAACATAAAGACTCAAGTATCTCCACTGATATTAATTAATTAGCTTGTACTCTTCCTGAATGTTATTCAGTTGAAGACAGAGAGCTGCTGCTGCTACGGATATTGTCTGAAGGTAATCAACCACTATTCACAAGCAGGCTGATGTGTTTTTTAAGAGACGATCTAAGCATGCAAAAGAGGAGGCAAAACAGCGATAACATGGTATGATTCATTATTGACAACAACCAGAATCTGTAAAGGAATCCATGACTATAGAAAAATACAAACAAGAATAAGGCAAATGCCGATGATCATCGAGAAGACATTGACACGAGATTTTTTGTTTTCTAAGCAAACGCTGTATCCGGGTCAATGGGAAATCAATGTAACAAGTATGCGTGTACGACCATAGCCAACGAGAAACACCAGAAAATACCGGCTTTATTTTATGAGTAATATACTCATCATCTCAATTTTTATCATCTTTTTATGATCATCCCACATAATGTGACATTAAATGATTGGAGACTATTTATTATATTTCACTTATGAACCTATCACCTAATGCCACATCATGAAATAATGAGAAGATGATAAATAATTTTTTTCTTATTTTATATCTCTATTGAAACTCTTGCTTATACAATAAAGATGATAGGTAAAATAATATTTTTTCATGAAAGAGAAACACGTCGTTCTCTCTCTTTAGAGGAGTTTCTTCTCTTTCTTCTTTTTTTTCCCTCTCTCTCTATCTCTCTCTCTCTCTCTACCAAAGATCCAGCCATCCTAGCTTCTCTGCTAAGAGGGGGTGTGGAGTTTCGACTCTTCCCTTTCTGATCTCCTAGTTCGACGAATGCGGAAATGTACATTAGTTTTTATTTTTTATTTTTTTTTCCGATTTTTTCTTAATTTTCCGTCTATAGCACCAAGATGTGCTGATTTGCTATTTACCAGCCTCCTACGATTGCCACATGCCCCACCACCAGATTCTCCAGCCTCTGATATGTCGAACGACAAAAGAAAACTAACCAAATGAGTGGGGTATGTGCTACATGTGCCTCCATTACCAATGACGGTCCTATGTCGGCATATCAACCCATCTTCCAATTGCTACTTCTCTATGTTTCTATTTTTTCTAATTAAAGATTAAGATAAAGTAATCATGAAAGTCTCATTCAGCCAGTTCAGAACAGCAAAATGCAACATATAACAATTCACTGCGACTTTTAGTCATAGTTTTATATTCTGTTTATTAGGCTATGCAAAAACTATTTCAAGCGGTTTCCCCTTAGTGGAAAATGTGTGGGAGTCGAATTTTTGGCCCCAAATTCCTCTTTTTTTATTTCTCTCGTGTTGCATTTGTTTGTTTTGAGATGATTATTGGAAACTCCCGCTCTATTGAATCTAGTATCTTGTAACTACTTAGTTTATTCATAAAATGCTTGTTTAGAAAAAAAAATACAATACTGAATGAAGCTGCACTGTATATTTATTCAGCAGTTTTACTTTCCAAAAGGTTTTTTTGTTTTTTTGTTAAGAGATTAAGGGGCTCATACTTCATAATTTATAGAGAGATGGAGGGATAGAATCATTGAAATACTATCTTTCAAGCTTATGTATAATCAATGCGTAATACTTTTATTATGTTCCCATTATAATAGTTATATATAATATTCACTTCTAATGATTCCTGTTCGATAGCGTCCAAAAACTAAAATCACATAGGCACCAAAAGTAGAAGCAGAGGACAGAACGTGGGTTTTCTTTGTAACAAAAAATAAAGGAGGTGGGGAGAAATAAATAAATTACACAAAATCTGATACAAGTTGAAGTCCAGCTCAAAGCTTGGGCCGTGGGGGTCGTGTCCAAATTGCTTCTAATTTGCTCCTTGAATTGGAGACAAAATTATAGGAATTTAGATCTCTTGGGATCATGGTATTAACATTATATAATTTTATTATAACGATCCGGCTTAATAATTTTAAGATCTTAATATTAATAATTATTGGATATAAATTATATTTAATGGGTCATATTGAATAAGTCTATGAGCGATAAATAATTAAGGTTGATTAATAATTTTAATTAGGCTTAATAACTAGGTTAAATCTCATTTATTATTTATTGAATAAATTAGAATCTTTTTAAAATTTAAAAATTGGTCATTAGAAATTTATTTCAATTTAAAATTATCACTAAATGAAGTTCCCTACACAATCTCAATCTCTCTCAACCCTACATTAAATGAACCACTAGAGTATGTATTTAATTTCAAGCACACTAAGATTATAATTTTAGAATCTTCTTTACCGTAAAATTCATAAACCCAACTCATACCATCCTATAAATAGAATCTCATGTATTGTATGTGCACCTACCTTTTAAAGCCTAGGCTTTTAGTTTTTAACTCTCTTTTTACCTTCAGTATGTTGTAATCTCATCTCCCCCTCCATGAAACACAGGAAGACCACCATCGTCTTTTCCTCCCTCCTAATTATAACCATCGTCGTCCCTCCATTGTATCGTGATCGATTTTGTATAAAAAATTTAGGAAGCAATACTACAAAGTAAGTAACTTGATCGTGAATTATGATTAACATACGCTAGCTAGTTATATATTATTATTTAAGCCAGTCTTTTCAAAACTAGTGTTTATGTACCATGTGTGTCATGATAGTTGCAAGCATGTCATTCATCATGTTCTATTCTGTATATTATAGTTATGTATATATTATGCATCTCACGATACATAACATATAAACTTTCATAAGATCAAGTGTAAGATAAACTCATAACAATTAATCAGATGACCATTTAGATGCATGGTACCAATGCAGTTTTAGGGTGGATGTACAAGTTACGGACTCAAGCGTGGTCCACTATAGTATGCCACAATACTATCAGCAGCTCCCCTTGCTGCCGCAACACATGATGCTGGTACATAACCTAACACACAGAGTTTAGTATGTTAACCACTTAGATCAGTCAGTTAATTAAATAAATCAGTTTTGCATAGCATAAGCATCAGTATGATCAATCATGATTGTAAGTTCAACATGAAATATTTTATAAAAACTTTAGATTAAGTATGTTTACATTATGATGGGTTTCTTACATGTTACATTTATTCTTGAATAAACCTTCCCAACTATCCGGATTATATAGGAATTCATGTATATAATCGTCTTTGGAGGCTGACGAGTACCACATATAATGATAATTATTCATTTTTCATTTTTTAATAATGTATTTTTTGTTACTCCTGCAAATGTAAAACAGATAATATAATCACATGAATCTCATACACTGGACCTTAGCAAAAAAGAGATTCCATTTTAGATGCTTCGGTTTTTAGTTAGTAGCTAAGCGACTCTGCAAGGAAATTGCGGCCATCCCAAAGGATTATGTGCCCGTGGACTGAGTAATTGTTTTGTAACGCGTAATGCAGAAATGTTGAACACGTCCAGTCCTTAATTTCAAAGGAATAATATAAATACTGACCGTGCTGGATTGTCGAAGAGAGTACTGACTTTTCCAAGTAGGCAATTGAATATTGACATTGACATGGGCTCTACAGAAATTCAGTCCATTCTGGTTACAGCTTTGCTAGTTAATAATTTGTGAATAATAATAAATAATAGTCAAATTACTTTCTTTACCAAACACAGTCTAGTCTATTCTATGTCATTGGTGCATGTTTGTTTTTTTAGAACATTGGTGCATGTTTTAGGTACACAAAAGGACAACAAAAGAGAGAGAAGACCATCAATATTATTTGTTACAACCTAAAACTAAAGATTCTAATACTTTTGTTGGGGGGGCGGGGGACCCAAAATCCAGCTATAAAATTACTTGCACAAAATAGTTGGAGGCCATAAACCTGCACTAAAATCTACAAAAATAGAGCTGCATCCACTCGGCACCAGCTGGCACTTTTAACTATCCGTTTGTCTCCTCAAGAGGTCAAGGTGGACGCACATAAGTGCCCCAAAACAAGACAGAGATCTCACAAAAATTACGCCTCACCCATTCAAACAAAACTAAACATACCACCATATATTTATTAAACACCTCGCATCTCGTGATTGCGTTGGGAACTTGGGATAGGGAAATGATTTCAGATATTTTATAAATAATAATAATAAAATAATAATAATAATAAAATAATATAATGAATATCTACTATCCAAACTAAGAAGAACGAAACCTCACCTGCACACAATTTCTTTGGAATCTCTTCATGTGATTTGAAGTATCCTTGCCATTAAAATAAAAATGACTCCAATGGGCCGAAATTTGGGGAAAACATTAAGGTTGCATAAACATGTATCTATCTATCTATGGGATGTGATCCCATTCATAATGTAAGTAAACTATTATTTGGTATTGCCGAAAGTACCCAAGATTCGCTCCCTAAAGCCAGCTCGAACGAGTATTAAACGATATATTCTAGTGGCTTTGACATTCTTACAAACACTTGCAATTAATTACAGATATGTAATTGGATATGAGTTTTATTTACTTATTTATTTACGGCTTGACAAATAAACCAAAAAAAAAAAAAATTATATTTACAGTCCTCATTTAAAAATTATATGTGCAAACTTTTCATTAAATGAAAACAATATCATTTTGATAAGGATATAATTATAATTTTAAAAAAATTTAAAGATAAAATTAATTAGATTTGAATATACAATTTTTAAATAAAGACTGTACGTAATATTGTTAAAAATAAAAAAATCATTTTTTTAAATTAAAAACCCGTAAAACGCGGTTTGAGAAAGGGGAATTTGCTTTCTGTTCAGAGCTTCGATTGTTGTACCGCCAAAGCCAAAGGCAACGGGCTAAAAGGGAGATTTTTTAAAATAATTTATCGGTAATTTAAGTAACCTTTTTAAAAAAGAAAAGAAATTCCAATAATAAAATTACGTTGATGTTACTGATGTGCTTCTCGTTTCTTATTAGAATTGTTAAAATATATTATTTCTATTTTTTTTATATAGCTGAAATTGATTTATAAATTTTTTTTTAGGAACAATATTTTCATTTGTAACCCTCCTCATTGTCTTTTTAAAATGCGACTCCTGAAGAAATCAGTATGGCACTTTTTTTTTTTTTTTTATCAATTGCCATGCTATAGAATGATAAGATTCAGAAACTTATCATCAATTTTATTACCAGTGTTGATAATTATTCATCATTTTATATTTTATCAATGTTAATTATATTTTGTCGTATGATATATGAGTTAATTATAATGTATCATATAAATAAATAAATATAATTCAACTTAAAATTTTTAAAATAAAAGTCGTATTGATTAGCTGCTCGAAGGAACACTCAACAGCACCTAATCATTCAACACAACTGCTAAATTATTAGAATTCGTCATAACCATTTCAAATTTTGAAGTTTTTAAGAAGGTTTTCTACACAATCATATGCTCGTATGATTCATGGGGTTTGACATCCATGAATTCACGCAATGTTCATCATAATAGGAGAATATTACTTATGGTGGTGAGATTGGCTCCCTCTGCCAAAGGATGGCACGTGACATTTAACAAAATTTGGCGTAAAAATATTTCAAATTCATCAGTTGATTTTGACGAAGATAGTCTGCTTAAATTTGAAAATATTATCGGGTCGGTGTGATTAAATTGAAACTTGGGACTTTTGAGGGCTGGCATACAATTTAGAAGACACAAGGATGTATATGTAATAAGGTCGCTGAACGAAAAGATATATACTGGACACACTCTCTCTCTCTCTCTCTATCTCTCTCTCTCTGATACTCTTACCCAAGAGAGAGAATAAACCATGGGTTGGTTCCTCTGTCCTAGAAAATCGAGCAAAAAATCGAAGAAGCAGAACCAGAAGCACAACGATCCGATCTCATCAGCCTCAGGTACTTCCGTGAGAACGAAGAAAAAGAACTGACTAATTTCCTGTCCTCTACTTAAAGCTCAATTTTTACTCAACCCAGTGACATAAATAATTGCCAAAGATTGATGGCACACGCCCTTTGACTTATCGTCTGGATCATTATTGTGGGTCTTTCATGTTTTCGTGATTTGCTTTGGTTCCAGTGGGGATTGTTTTTTGAGAAAATGTTTCAGCTGATGAATATGCATGTTCTTTTGGCTTAGTCTGAAATGGATTCGTGTGAAACTTAATTTTCTTCCAATGAGATTACGGTTTTGTGTTCGTGGGCACTCTTGAGTTCTTATCGTGGGGATTTAGGGCTGGTTAGGACACTTAAGAGTATTTTATAACTATGTGAATAATAGTGAAATTATTATTGTTACAATGTTTTATTGGTTTTTAATAAATGAGAGCGAAAAATTTGAATAAAAATAGTATAAAATTAAAAAATTTTTTGTGGATAATTTTTTAATATTATATTTGTTTTGAAATTTGAAAATTTTGTAATATTTTAAGTTTTGTTTTTAAGTTTGTAAAAGTTGCAATAATTAGGTAATCATTAGATGAAAAAATTGAAGATTTGGAATTGAAAAGTGTTTGGTGTTTGAGCATTGTTTGGGAAGGAAATTGTGAGAATTTTTGAGAAATTTTCATCTCATCTCACTATTCAAAGAAGGCCTTAGTTTGGGTTACTAGGATTCTTTTTCTCTTTTGATTGTCAGAATTGTAATCTCTCCAATAATTGCTTATAAGACCTAAATCATTTTTCATTGGCAGCGTGAGTTATTTTATTTGTTCTGGGTTTTTATCTTTGAGAAAATTTGCCAAACAAGCTGAATTATGATTTTTTAATGTTAGAATTGGTGAAAAATCGTCGGTCAATCATTGCAATGGAGTTGACTGAATTTTAGTTCTTATAAGGGCTGGGTGGAGGGCATGTTATTTTTTGAGGTTGCCTTGAAGTATAGCAGAAATTCATAATTTTTACACACTAAACAAAATTCTTTTTATTTCTGTATGAATGTTGTGATGTAATCATTCCAATACATTAACTATGAAGATATTTCCCCTATTTTCTTTTTGAGTTTGAAAGACCCAAGATTGGATCCTTCTTCAGATGTTTTTTTGTAATCTTTTTGGATCCTTGTGTTCTTTCTAAACTCTTAAATTCTTAATGATATGGTTACATTTTTCCAGCACCCAAAATTTAAATCCACCTATAACTTTTGCTGGCATTATACTAGTTGTTTGTAATGGTGTATGTTGTGAGAGCCACTGCATTAGCCAATATTCACTTAAGGAGAAATTGAGAGGAAGGTTGGACTAAACGATTTTAGGCGAGCAAAATGTTGGTGGGCAAAGCATGAGGTGAGCAACACTTTGGGCGAGCAAGTAACAGGCGAGAAAAGTAGGCAAAGCATGAGGCGAGCAACACTTTGGGTGAGCAAGTAATAGGCGAGAAAGGCAGGCAAGAATCGGGCAAGTAAAGTATTGGCGAGCATAATATGAGGTGAGCAAGCACTGAACAAGTAAGAGGTTATTGGGCAAGCAAAGAGAGTGAGGCGAGCAAGGTGATATAACTTTGACATAGTGCTTGGAAATGTGTTCCCCCAAGACTTCTGACCTAGTGTTCGGAGAGACTTGTGCTTTAGTGTAATTCCATCCTATTCCTTGGAATAGGTTTCCCCGTGCTTTATGTTAGCCTGGTCCAACGCTCAGAATGTTTTCCCTGTGCTTTACATTAGTCTGTTCCAACGCTTGGAATGTTTTCCCCGTGCTTTACATGAGTTCGGTCTAAGTGCTTGGAGATTTATTGCTTGGAAATACCCTTAATGTAAGCCCGAAAGAGTGCTCGGAAATATTCTTTAAGTTCAGAATGATTGGAAATGTACTTAAGTGACCGGAAACTCTTAAGACAACACATGGCTGCCACATTACACGTTACAATACACGACACCTCAAGACTTCATTGACAACACATTGCACACCTCATGGTTGCTGGAGCTTATAAATAGGAAGGCCAGCTTCACTTGCTTCCCTTTTAGTTGGTTGACGCCCTTAGTCTCAGTTCAACTTCACGTCCGAGTTTCCTTAAGCCTCGCTGTTTCCTTCATCTTCTCCATAGAGCCGAGCAAACTAGCTGTTGTTTTCCTTCAAGATAGACCTTCCTGCACCCGAGAACTCCTGAGAGTTGAGCAATTGCTCTTTTTCCGATTATGGTTTTATGCTGCTTGGTATTGGAATGTTGCTGTGGATGAGTACAATGCGATAAAATCTGTGATTTCTTGGAAGAGTAAAACCTGGAATGATATTTGTGTACATACGGCTGTTGCATTTAAGATAAAAACTGAAGTCTGTAACTTGAGGTTCATGAGCAGCAGAATCTCAAAGTCAGGTTGTGTTACTTAGTGGTACCCCTCCGTGGTGAGTTGTTTGTGTATGTTTTTAGTATAACTTGAGTTTGTTGATTCTGAGTGCGAGTGGATGTATACCTGAGGACAGAAACTCTATTTAGAAGCCTGTAACCCTTGCAATGTGTTGGTTCAATACAATGCAAGGTGAAACCCCATCTCGGGTGAACCTCAGAAATTTTATGACTTGTATAAAAATTGAAAGTTGATGTCCTGCAGTTCACGGTTCAAGGCGATATGAAAGTTAGCATACTCAGGAATCAATAACGTCAAATTGTTGTAGAGTTGAGATAGGTGTAAAGTGCTCGGCATGGTTAGAAAGGGTCCTGTTTTTGGTCTTAAGCCCAAGATTCTAGTAGAGTCAAAGTTGGTTTATTATGATAAAAGCAAAGAGTTTAAGGGCTGAAATGAAAGGGGTGAGCTTCGGAGCCTTTAATCAAAATTTCTATAATTGGAGATAATTATTTTATGTAGTTTCATTTAAAGCTTTAAATCTAGGATTATTCCTGAGACAACTCTAACTCACGATCTTATTACGCAAACAACAAACACTAAGATGAATCAGCACTAAAGAAAAATAGTGAGTTACCTTTGAACTGAACTCCTTGATGTTATGATTTATGATTGTTCATTAACTACAAAAAGCATGAACAAGAATTATTTTTGCTGAAACGCATCTGTCTTTGGCTGATTTTGTAAACTTCTCATGAACATGATATTATTGCATAAAGCATGAAGTTGTTGAGAAAGTGCTACAACCTCAAGCTAGAATGGAGAGTTATTTTAGTGGAACTCTTCTGTCTACATATAGTTGAACTTGTAATTATTGAATAACTTGGCGACGTGGTTATGACAATGTTCCGGTAAATGCTACTTTTGTAAATGGATGACAATGCTCCAGTTTTATGATTATGTTTGTAATTAAATACTTTATGGTGAGCATGTAAAGTTTAAACTTGGGATATTTTTTTTTTATAAGTAACTTGGGATATAGTCGTGGTGGCTTTCATCTCATAACATCTGAAGCCAGCCGTGTTTCTTCTTCTATTCTCTTCCTTGTCTGTTTGAGCGTTGAAATATGATTGTTTTGTAAGAATGCCTCAAAGAGTAGCCTTATGAAGCTAACTAGCGATTTCGTAGACTGGCTTAGTTACGAGGCACATATCCATTCTTCATTTTTATGGAATCAAAGGTTTTTTTTCTTCTTTTAGGGGACTATTTGCTTCTCTTTCCCATCAAATGGCCCCCCAACCAGCCTTTGGACATGTCTTTCTTCTTCTTTCGTTTTTTCTTTTTTATTTTTCTATAAATTGGGGCTGTATTTCTTTGACATACATCTCTCTATCTATCCATTTGGGTTGCCTCTAGAATAACCAGACGTCGAAGAAAGGAAACTTCAAATACGACGCCGTTTGGTTCAGACAGGGGCACATATCAAGTAAACCGAAGCAGTTTGAGGGAGAGGGACGCTTTCCATGTATCTCTTCCTGTTCCTTTCCTAGATAGCTTCGGATATTTTAAAATTTTCCCTTCACTTATCAAAAAAGTAACTTGGGATATAATCTTATCTGGTACAAGCTTTTGTATTATTTTTCCGCTGCGATTATTTCATATTGCTAGTTTCATGCTAGGTTCATGTATCTTGACTGTCTTGAATGTAAGAGGTGTGTAATCAATGCTGCATATCCCAACATCTTGGCTCCTGTTAAATCCTAAGCGGGGGGTTGAGGGCGTCACAGGGTGGTATCAGAGTATTACGACTTTGGAAGACTCGCCTTAAATTACCTTGGAATCTTTGCACCCGATGTTAGGCTTGAAGTGCTAGTACATTTAGGCTTGAACTGCTTAGAATGGTGTTAGAATTATTAAGTGATACGATTAGACTTGTGTTTTAGGAGGAACACATGGTGTGTATTAGGAGATCTAGAGATCAACAACAAGAGGAAATGACTGAAAATGATCCGCCACGAGATGTGAGCCAGTTGATTGTAGAGGCCATTGATAGAATGACAGAAATGATGAGACAACGACTGGAGCTGTTTCGGCAACAGTTACACCAACAACAGGTACATCTGGAGCAACAACAACAACAACAAAGGGTGGAACCAAGGGGTTGCCCTTATGAGAAAATTTCTGGTATATTGGTACCCAAGTTTCATGGGGACTGAAGGGCCCATGAGGGCTAACAAGTGGTTATTAGACTTGGAAAGGATGTTTGATATCTTTGGCTGCACAGAGGATCAAAAAGTGCAGTATGCAGGGTATCTGTTGCAAGGGGAGGCTGGTATCTGGTGGGAGACCAAAAGACAATTATTAGCAATGGAGTTGGGCAATCTGACTTGGGAAAGATTTAAGCAAGAATTTGATAACCGATTATTTCCTAAATTGGTGAAAAAACAGAAGGCATGGGAGTTTGAAGATCTTGTTCAAGGAGGGATGACTCTAGAACAGTATGCAGCAAGGTTTATGGTGCTGGGAAGGTTCGCTCTACACTTGATTTCTACTGAGAAGATGAGGGCTCAAAAGTTTCAGAAAGAACTCCAACCCAAAATCCAAAGCCAAGTGGCATGCTTCATGTTTTCAAATTTTCAGGAGTTGGTAGATGTCTCTTCTATTGCAAAGGCAGAGCAGAGGAATCTAGTGGCTCATGCCATCAATTAGACAAAGAGAGCTTGTCCTTTTGGCTTTTCTAGAGAAGGTCTGGCTAGGAAAGTGGTTACGACTACTAGTGATAGAGGAAATAATATGGTCATCAGTAGACCAGCTGTTGGACAGCTTCAACTTTGCTGCCGTTGTGGAAGGAATCATACTGGAGAGTGTAGGTTCAGCTCTAGTTTGTTTCAGATGTGGCCAATCAAGTCACCTAGTCAGAGAGTGTCTAAAGCTAGGACAAGGAAG